>JANBPK010000095.1:0-12259 GCA_027579435.1 Candolleomyces eurysporus
AGTGCCAAAGTTCTCACAAGCAAACTACATGAGTTGAGTCTTATCAGATCATGGGCCATTTCATATTAATAGGCCTTGGAACTGCTCTGTGCCACAATGGCCTCAAGCAACAAGTTGAAAAGCATCTTCAAAAGATGGAGAATTCCAAGTTGGTGTCTACATGTGGTAAGTTTATTGCAATAATTTGGGCACTGGATGAAATAGTTCTAACACCTGGGATTAGCCAAATTGACAATCCATGTAAGTTCTCCTCTCGACCACAGCCTGAAGGAACCCTGCATTTTCACCTGTTCTCATCATGTTAAATGGCCTAGATAAGCAGGTTTGGCCAGTCCTGGGAGTCTGAGGGTGCAGCAGCAGAGTCAGGCCAGGAAGAAATTGAGAAATTTTGCAGCAAGAATGATAGGGGAAAAGGAGAATGCTTGAGGTGAGACTTTTGTTGCTTTTGTTTTCTTTAGAACTGTTGCTGAAAGTGATTTCTCTGTAAAAATTACTCAATGAGGTCCCAGCTTGGCACAAGGTGATGGTTTGTAGTACCCTTGGCTAAATGCCTTGGTAGCACTTGTATTACCACTTGATCAAGTAGCTGATTATATTTTTGCATGTTTTTTGTCTTTGCTTTTCCCCTGGCCACCTTTTGTTTCTTCACCAACAGATATACCACTTGGCAGTGACATTATTCAAGCTGAGAAAGAGAGAAAAACATATTTCAAGGGACTCTATCCTCAGTTACTTGTGCAGAGCAGGGATTGAGTGCCAAGAAAACCAGTATCGAAGACTCTGTGAGCTGACACTGTACCTTCATGTTTGTATTCAACTCAGTGCAAGATTGTTTATTGCATTTTAGACACTTAATCTGAGTTTAAGGCTTTGTCAGGGTGGCCTTAGTCTGATCATATTTAGATATTTCTATGTTACAGGTTTCAAGAGCCAACATGCCCTTCAGATGTGTAAGAGAACAAGTCCCAGAAGCCCTAAATTCCTTAGAGTCCTTGAAATATGCTGCGCAATGGAATGGCCCATAACATGCATGTGCTGAGGGCTCCACAGCTGATTGGGAGACATGGACATTATCCACACTCACAACAATATCCTCTTTATTGAAAGAGATACTCTAGTTCAAATTCTCTCAGTTAAACTTTCTAACCTACAGCCTAAGGCAGTCAAAGTTTCTATGGGTGAAGATGAGTGGATGCCCTACTATTTATTACCAAAGGTCACATGACCCACAGGTTTGAGGCATGGATAATCATGGGTTCAGGTACATGTCAAGATTTCACTACCTACACCTTTAAAAAACAAGCCTTTACATGCCACAGATAGCTAAGAAATAGATGAGTGATGGTAGATTTCAATAAATCAGTTGTTAATTGCCCATTTTTGGGCTAATTTTGTGTTCTTGGGCTTGTTCCAACTGGAAAACCCAGCAGATTGAAAATGCAATGGGGAATGCTAAGACCCATGCTTGAGCCTCCCACCCTTTGTCTGACAACACCTCTTTTCTGTCATTCTCAATCAATGTGTAGTGCTCACTACATCTTGTACTTCCTTTTTTTTGCACTTGGCCATGTTGCTCTCTTTTTCAACACCTTTTACTTTTTGGATTGCAAGGATGAGTGCAAAGCTTATGCTTGAGCTGGTTTATATGGTTACCCATGGTGATCACCACTACTAGTATTACAAGATTTCCAGGTTTCTTGTATATACTGATGCAGGATGAATCTTGCATGCCCCCCGGCATAATACATAGTAGGGAATACCTCTGCAGGGGAATGGTAGTTGGAGTCATGGGTGCATTCTGGACTCTGCCCTACTCTTCATCTGAACTTCCACAGAAAACACTTCTGTGCCTTCTGAAGACTGAGTCTGACTAAGCTCTTGCTCCCAGATTGGCTGTCAGCTTTCCATTTCTAAGAAAATTAAATTAAACGCTCCATTCAACCCCGCCAACATCCCCACATCCACCCCCGAGTCCAACGTAGGCGCCGGAGGAGGCCCTCTTGGGCAGCGGCCCCAACCTCCTCACCAAATCAGCCTTAGTCGGAATCAGCGCAGCATCCAGCGGAGGCCTAGCACCCGGAGGTGACAACGACGGAAGAGCTAGAAGGGGAGGAGACGCGACGGCGACCTCGAATGCTCTTTCGACGACGACGTTGAGTGGGCTTTTGACAACGAACACAACTGGGATGGAGGCCACGAATGATTCTTCGACCTCGACCCCTCCCTCAAATGTCATGCACGCTACTCGCATACCGGCTCCCGTAGATCCCAAACAATCCTGCCTGTTGATTGGCAGTGGCAGGTGTATTCGGGGGAGGCATCGTCACACCCATGACCAGGCTTCCACCATTAGGACCAGCAGCTTCAGGGCGTTCCACCGCCTCCTCGGTGTATGCATCTGCGACGAAGGTGGGTACGGCGCTTTCCGCGTAGGAGTGACGCTGACCATCAACCCCACCGAATAGCTCGGGCGGTGGCCCAGAAGACCGAGGGGGTGTAACAAACCAAGAGTCAGCGCCACTTGTAGGGGGAGAAGTGTTGTACTGAGAGACGACGGGTATAGACGCCGAATGGACTAGGGGAGCAGGTCTCCGAGGCGCGAAAAGGTCGCCAAGGGGTAACACAGGGTCTGTCTGGGGTCTCCTCTGCTGCTCCTCGCACCTCCCCCATAATCCGCTCTGGGAGAGCACTCCTATCTTCTTCTTGACCCACATCAGCGTCGGTGGTAACAACGACAACCGTCCTCCTGCTCTCCCAATCCTCCATCTCATCCTCATCCTCAGCGGTGCGCCCAGCGGAAGGAAACAGTGGAATTCCGGTTCTCCAAAAGCTCGCCCAGCCGCCTGCTGACTTCCTCAGGATCGACGATATACACCGCATGCATCGTCCTAGCTCCACCCTCCACTTCACTCACAACACGTCCACCGGCAGCCCTGCCTGAAGGTGTGCCCACAGCCGACAAGATCGAGGTCCCAGGGAGAGTTCATAAACCAGGTGAGGTTGAGTAGAACGATAGCAAATTGGCGTCTGCACAAAATAAAGGAAAAGGTGAATTGGCATCACGAACAGTGTAAATGAAAAATAAATGCAAGAGAAAAATAAATAAATGAATAAGACATACCGGAGCCACTCCTCGAACATGTCTGTTTCACACCGACCTAGGCCCAAGCCCAAGTCCCAAACTCGCACGCGACGATTTTGGCGGGGGAACCGGCGAGACCGACCATCCCTCCAAAATGCATGTCCCCATCATCATCATCACCAGGTTGTGTCACCCCCGAGGACGAGGGCGCCGCGGGTTTGACTGTATGAGTAGCAGACATGGGCGATGCCGAAGCAGAAGGAAAGGTGAAAGCACCCCGCCATCGGACTTGAAATCCCCGAGCCCAAGCGCAAATACGAAAACGAATGTGCGTGAGCACTGGTATTCGAGTACCCCTGATTCGAGCTCGAGGACGACGGAACCTCCTCCTGCTGCATCCACGACACCACACTCGCACCGANCCCCCCATCCGCGAATTGACCCTTTCGAAAAAGTTGGTCCTTGGTGATTCCAGTAGGCAGGCCGGCGATTCGTTGACGAAAAAATGGGTGGTGTGGCGAAGGAATCTGGTGCGTAGCAGCAGATGAACCCGGAACGAGAAATCTGCCGAGTTTGTCGTCTTCCTCGTTCTCGACCGCTACATATGTACAAGTGGCAGTTGGCAGAGAAACGAGGTATATGAAGCATTATAGTGCATTGCACCATTGAAAAAGAAAGAGAGCGAGAGGGAGTAACTTTGAAGGAAAATATGCAAATAGATACTTGAAAATGGAGAGGGAGAGAGAAAGAGAGGGGGAAAAGAAAAAGAAATCTAAATAGAGAAGGGCAGAGAAGAAAAAAGAAAAAAAGTCGATCAGAGGATCACCAATCCTCCCAAAAAAACAGGTGGACGATCGAACGAGACCCCGCACGCCACTGGGGTACTGCCCGCCCACAGATCTGCAGTACACAAGTACCCTCGACAGAGAGCTCACCGCCTCCCAACCACAACCATACTAAGGTGGCGGTGGCATCCCAGCTTGCCCCACCGGACTACTCGTCGCCATAATCATCACAGGAGACCTCAAAGAAGTATCCGAGGATTTCATCCCAGGCGGAGGCGGCAACGACATAGACCGCCCAGGTCCGAACCCAACCGGCGAATCCCAAAACTCACTGCCCGGCGTACTGAGCACATTACTCGAGCTGCTGCTGACGACGCTGACCCAGGTATCGACCTTGCTCTCTGGATCTGGAGAGTCCCATTCACCGAGGTGATGGGAGAGGTGAAAAGTTGGGAGGGGCGATGAGGAAGGCGATGGAAGGGTTGAGAAGATCTGAGACCCGCATTAAAGGCGCTTGTAGCATGGAGGATAAGATTAGCCATGAGATGGAGACGACCAGCAACTGCCCCCACCGGTCCAATACGAAGCCTTGGAGGCCAAAGAGGAATGATGTTGCAAACTTTCCCGGCCAATCGCAGAGTTCATCCGAGGTTGGAGAGGATATTAGGTACAGGAATGTGGTATTTGAAGCGTCGAGGTGTTTATCGGAGAAGGATGAGGGAAGCAGGATGCGGTGGTGGGCATCATGTAAGCTGCGCTCCAGCGGTTGGCACGGGAATGGGAGGGCAAAGGGATGGGTGTGAAGCAAGTGCTAGTGGGTTCGGAGTGGGATGGAATGGGAGCATGCATCACGACCTAAACATGGGATTCGTCGATGATGGTCTCCTCTGCTTTGGGGGCGCCCGCAGAAGCGATGTAGCCCGCGCGTCCTCCCAAAAGGTGAGTGCTGATATGAGCCGGCCGACTTGCTTCGAACGGGGATCCCAATAGTCGACGAGAAGCAGAGCTTCACCCCGATTTCCCGAGCCTAAAATTGTTGCGAAGTCGTTGACTTGAACAGGTCCGTATCTACCTCTTGCATCTTGGGTGTCCAGCTGCTGACCAGCACAATCTGAGCTTCATAATCCTCAATGCGAAGGGCAGAAGGGACGGTAGATGAAGTCGCACCGCCAGTAAGGGCACGGGGACGTTTTCGAAGGGATTGCCCTGGATCCGTGGAAATGGTGGCATGCTTGACCAGGCTTTCGAACAGGTCGCCCCAGTTCGGCTGAGACTGTACCCTTCTAACTGACTGGAAGGCTTGTCGGGGGAAGGGAGACCTGTGGTATGGATATCAAAAACGGAATTACAGGGCCAGAAATAAATGGGCTTACCAGCTACATTTCAATGAGCATTCGTTCCTCTTGCATTGGTAGAGGCCTTGGCAGATTCATTATTCACTTCTGTAGCACGCATCGTCGCGGTCAGGCCTCCTCCTGAGCGATAACCTTGGCACTCGTCCTGGAGGCCAGTCGTCTGCCTTTGACAGGTTTGAATAGTTGTGTTTTATAGAATCGGGAGCCGTTCGAGCGGGGGTGAGGGAAGAAGTTGTGATTGCCTGCTGATATTGTCGTGCGAGAGGGTACTCGATCTCTCGCGAAATGGCGTAAACGGGCCCATTGAGCCTGAGCTCGAAGGCGCTGGGCCGTAGGACGTCGAAGTTGAGTGGGCTGGAAAGTAGGTGCTCGCGTAGAATGGTGGGACTCGTTGGTGCAGCTGGAGGGAGACCGACCGCGACTGTGTTCCCCGACATGTTGGCTTTCCAAGTTGAGATGGGTGAGTGGGCAGACAAGGTTTCGTCAATCTCCAAAGAACGCCTGCCGACGACGCCACGTCGNAAAAAAGGAATCTGAATTGGAGGGAAGGTGACGCTCTGAGCTCTCCGGTTGCCGAGGAAGAGACATATCCGCGTAGGAGTGATTTGAGGACGCTAGGTGCTGAGGAGGGGTAACTTGATTGAAGCCACCGGGGTAAAGGTCCCTCGCATCTGCAAGAACAAAGTTCAATGAGGATCGAAGGAATGCCCATGGATACTCTTACCTTTTCGTAACCGTGCAACAATTTCCTCTGCGAGTTCTTGAAATGACGAGACAAGTTGGTCGCGGATCAGAAAAGAGGGCCATGATCCCACGGTCCCGTCTTTCTTGATACCACCAGTGTCGACTCCGTCTTCTTTTCGTTACATCCAAGTCGTCTAACCCACCGACTCGACTTGCTGAAAATTAAAGACAAGGTCAAATTTACCGAAATGTCTTCTGGTATTCATCCAGGTACCCGTTATTTCCCTGCCCCTGCCTCAGCGTCTGACCGGCTCCAGTGTAGTACCCTATCTACTCTTGCCCTCGTCAAAGCATCACCTTACATGCCGCCTCCTGCCTCGTCCTCGACCATACCTACAGTACACACCGAGCGCCTTTGACGACTAACAACGTGAACGCTGCAAAGACGTACGCGTTCTACGCTATCAACGCCGTCCACGATATCGCTTACCGATATGGGTTCACGGAGGCGGCCTTCAACTTCCAGACTTTGGAAAGGGTGGAAGTGGGAACGATAGGAGCCAGACGAGCCTCCAGAATGGTACCGTGAGTAGCTTGCCTCTGCGGTAATCCTTATTGACGCTGATCGTGGTGGTGTGCGTAGCCCAATCGCGATGGACCATTGAGCAACGATATCATCGTCTGCGAAATGACCCACGGTATCATCGACCGAATGATTATTGGAGGTACCGGTCGCGGTCGGTGCTTGCAGGGCACCGAAATCCGCTGAATTGGTTTGACCGAGTGAGTTGTTACAGTTGATCCTCTTGCTATTTCTTCATTGACGTCGATGTGGCCTTTCGCAGATGGACGCGGCCATCCAGGACTACGTCCCTGCCGACCATGTCACAAAATATCACCACTGGTATCGGGACTAGACCTTACTCTGCCGCTAGGCTGACTGTCGTTCCGCCGTATGTCGAACATTGTATTGAGCAGTCGGTTGACTGGCAGATGTCAGTGAGATCCGGCCTGACACACTGCACTCGTGGGCCAGTAAGGCTTCTCCCCCGCAGCATTCACTAATCCCGATGGTCGACATCGTTTATCTACGCTTACCTTTCTTCTGACCCTTTGGCTCTGGAGGCTTGTAACTCCACTCGTACGTCGTCCGTTTCAGCTACCTTGACCCCGTTGCTAACTTCTATTCTTCCTCTCAGTCCAACCAAAACCGCTACGGCAGTGCGAACAGGTGCTTGCGGTGGAGGGCGTTTGTCGGCAGGGGTCTTTGTGGATACTTCTTCTTGTCCTAGAGGGTGTTCGTCGTGCAGTTTTCGTCAAAGCCTTGCGGCTCCCTTCAGTCACTAAATGTGTGTTTTTGTACGGGCCATATTGTCAGATATTCAAATAGACTTCCCGTTCTCTTTTCGCCTGAATATCCGTCATCAATTCCGAGTTAAGCGCCCAGGTCACGAGGTTCGGAGCGGGCTCCGGCGCACAGCATTGATGAGATGATCATCGATTGCCTCTTATGATTCTCCTTCTCCTTGAACCGCTACCATCACTTGGACTTACCATCCACTGCGAACTCGCGATTCAACTCAACTTTCTGATCGAGCAAACACAATGTCTGGAGCTACGGAAACGCATGGAGGCAACACCGCCGGCGATTCGGAGCGCAATACCCCGATTCCCTCTCGCGCTGCGACGCCCGTCATTGCGAGTGGGAGTCGACCTAGCAGGGCCCGCCGGTTCTTGGCAAAGGCGGAGAAGAAGATCGACAAGTTCAAGCTTAAATTTGGGCTGAAGGAAAAGGGAACGGAAAGTCATGGAACCTCGGAAGCTTCTACCACGGCTGCCTCCACCGGCGAATCCGCCACGGTCCCCACTGGCAAAACCTGGGCCGTTGTTGCGGGGGCTTTGAAGATGACTCTTTCGGGCGCTGTTCTGCTCATTCCTGATCCTTTCAAAGGCCCCGCTGAGGCACTTTTGAAGATTATCGACGTCTTCGAGGTACGTTGGTCTGCCTTTCGACCCATAACCTTGCTAACAAAGCGCAGCAAACGAAATCAAATAATGAAGAAATGGAGGATTTAAAGGCGCGTTGCGACCTCCTCAACGAGAGTATGGCGAATGCAATTAAAGGGAAAGATGAGAGGTTACTGTCGGCTGAACTGAAAGAGAGTGTTGGCCGCCTCGTCAAGTATGTCCGATTTTGTGTCAACTTTGGGGACTGTCTGACTAAGGTTAATGCTAGGGGAATACACGATACGTTTCAGGCCACATTGGTGGAATATTCAACGGGGATTTCCGCGTATGTGATGGTGGAGGATAACACTGAGGTTGTAAAGGAAGCCAACCAGAAAATGGATCAGATCTTGCAATGTTTCTGGGTAAACGCACTTCTATTCTTTATATTGTGGTGGCTAATGGCAATGTTACCATTCAGATCGAGAATCTCATTGCGGGTTCCCTTGTCCTGAGTGATGTGCTCCAGACAGTCAGAAATCACACACTTTTCCTGAATGATATTCGCAAGACAGTCAAAGATCAAGAAGGCTGGATGTTGAAACTGTGTGCTGCTACTGACAACCATTTCAAAGTGTGTATTTTGGAAGACTCTTCCACTGATTTTTACTGACATTCATGATAGTCTGCCTTCCTGGACAAATTGAAGCATGTTCCTGGTGCAGCCTATGACTCCCAGGAGCTTGCAAGGGTCAACCCATGCTTTCAAGGCACCCGGGTGAAGCTTCTGGCTGGCATTGGCCGCTGGATGAGCAACACTGCCTTGGAAGAACAAGGAACTAGCAAACCCATCTATGTCCTTGATGGGATTGCTGGGATTGGAAAATCTACTGTGGCCAAGACAGTGGCCCAGCATGCTGCTGCTATCAATTCTCTTGGGGCTACCTTCTTCTTCTCTCGGGACCATGCTGACCGACAGCAAGCTGCTGACTTTGTGCATACTATTGCTCATCAGCTTGCTTGCTGTGATGCATCCTATGGGAAAGCTATTGCTACTGCCATTGATGGCCATCCTGAAAGCTTGCACAAGATTATGGCACAGCAGTTCTCTGTGCTTGTGGCTAAGCCTCTTTCTGATATGCTCAAGCAGAGAGCTACCCCTCTTGTGTTTGTGTTTGATGCTCTAGATGAGTGTGCACAACCTGATGCCTCAGATATTCTATCCCTCATCATTGGCTCTATCTCCAAATTGCCCAATGTCAAGGTCTTTCTTACCACCAGGCCAGATCTGGTGCTCAGGATCAGATACCAAAGTACTGCTTTGGCTAACTGCTTTCATCTTCAAGAGATTGATGCAGTGATTGTGGACTCAGACATACGTCTATATCTGAACTACTACCTGTCCCTTTCAAACATTCAAAAAGTGTTTGAGGGCACTGAATGGGGTTCTTGGGCACCTACAAAGCATCAGCAGGAGCAGCTTGTCAGTGTATCTGACAAGTTGTTCATCTTTGCCTCTACTGCTGTCAAGCTCATATTAAGCTACCAAGGACGGGGTCCAGAAAAGACATTGACTAGCATCTTGAGTTTGGAGCCAAAGCAAGGAATGGTCAAGCTCTATCAGAAGGTTCTGGAGATTGCCATGCCTACAGACATTCTCAGACCATCCAAAGATTGGGACTTGTGGCTTGCTGATTTCAAAACTGCTATTGGCACCACCATTATTCTTCAGCACCCAGTCTCTGTCAAAGCACTGGAAAGGCTTCTACAACTGGAATCACCGGACCTGGGGCCAATGTTAAGAAACATGCACTCAGTTCTGGCACCTTTTGATGATGGGCCTAATCCAACATACAAAATTCATCACAAGTCATTCCCTGACTTTATCACCAATGCTGCCATCTGTCCTGAGGAATTCTGGATTGAGGAGTCCAAATATCACCTGCAGTTAGCCAAATGCTGTTTGAAAACTATGGATCAACAGCTTTGCTTCAATATTTGCCAAGTGTCTGTTGCAGATCAGTACAAGGCACTTGCTGATCTGCCAGAACTCAATAAAGAAAGGCTAACTGAAGAGCTAAAGTATGCTGTCTGCAACTGGGCAGCACATGTTGCCAAAAGCAAGCTCAAGGTATTTGACAGAGAAACTGTACAACTGTTTCAAAGGTTTACTAGTGTACATCTAATGGACTGGTTTGAGGCTTTGGCCTATCTTGGACAGATAGATACTGCATTTTCAATTGTGCAGACAGCTTTAACTGTTTTAGTAAGTAAACTGAAAGCATTTTTAAGGGGATAGTATTAATTGTTATCCTTAGAAAAGCAATGGAGGCAATGATATGGAAGAGGTTCAAAAGACATTTGAAGATGGTCAAAGGTTTATTTTACTTAATGCCAAGATCATCAAATATTCGCCACTGCACATGTTTTGGTCATGCATCCCATTGGCACCTAAGTTATCAAGAATGTATGGCTGGTATGCAAAGGCTGATGAAGGGGCAAAAATTGTCACTGGCAACGTTCAATCATGGCCACTGGAGTTTGCAGTTTTGCATGGTCATCAAGGTGGGGTGGGATGTGTTGCCATTTCACCTGATGGACAGAGCCTGGCCTCTGCATCTGATGACAACACAGTGCGCTTGTGGGACAGCCAGACAGGAACTGCTCTTGCAACTCTGGAAGGACATTCTGATGCAGTAAAGCATGTTGCCTTTTCACCCAATGGACACAGGCTGGCCTCTGCATCCAGTGACAACACAGTGCACTTGTGGGACAGCCAGTTACACACACTTCTGGCAGCTGTACAATACAATTCTCCCTTTGGTGTAAGCTTCAAAAGCTCCCTGCATTTCTACATGTATTGTGGCACTTCTTCTCTTTCTGGATTATACTCTGTTTTATTTACTGCTCCTTTTGTGGAATTGCATGCTGCTCCACTTTGCTTCTTTCCTTCAAACTGGAATGTCCAATCTATCTCTTTCAATTCTGCATTTACTTTAGCTGCAGTAGGCCTTGCCAACAAACAAGTTCATATCTTTGATATTTCTCATTTCTCTATTGATTGAATTCTGTTCTTTTGCTTTCTTTCTATGCTGTTAGAGATGATCATTTGGTTTTGTATTTTGTACTTGTACTCAATCTCAAATTGAAACTAGTGTCACCATCCAAAAATCGACCTATGAGTAGCAACTGATTCCTGTTGCACAAAGGTTACAAGCCATTTTGACTTGTCTTGCTGCTTTCACCTATGCAGCATGCCCTTAAGGCTTAGACTTTTGACAACTAGTTGAGGAGAGATTGAATGTCTTGGATCCCCAAGCTAAAGTATTATTAGTTGAGCAACTCTGAACACTGTACCCCAAATTTTTGAAGAGTCACAAATCCATAAAGATACTGCCACACAGGGTGACCAGCCCCATGTTCTTCAAAGAAACCTAGTAAATACATGGTGAAAACACTGGGNTTTTTTTATTGAATGCTTCTGACTTGAAACATGATAAAGAAATGATGAAACATGTTTGTAAAATTTAATAGATTTAGCAGGTACACTGAAACACAAAGGAAATACATTCCTTTGTGCTCTCACCATGTTCTGACAAAAAACATGGTAAAAAAAAATCCAGTGATTTTACCATGTTTTCAGAGAAGACATAGTGCTTGTCACTCTGTGCCACTGATTTTCAACATGTCTGGCACATTTTGAACATCTTTGATCAGGTGCAGAAAAATGAGTTTCCTGACCACAATGTCAACAGTAACAGCTTGCTGAGTACTTTTGGGATTTGGAAATGGGTGTTATTCTGATCAAGNTTTTTTTTTTCACCTGAGCTGCAGGGTGCATTGCAATTCAGAGATTATGATCACCAAGGCACCTGTCCAATTAAGGGGAAAAGGTCCATCCTTCAAATAGCACAAAGTAAAAAGAAATACCACCCCAAATGTGAGCCTTTTGGACATGTTGTCTTTCATGGAGATAAAAGTGGGAAATTCTGAGGTCTATGAGGACTTGTATATCTGTACCCCAGGGCTTCAGTGCCAAAGTTCTCACAAGCAAACTACATGAGTTGAGTCTTATCAGATCATGGGCCATTTCATATTAATAGGCCTTGGAACTGCTCTGTGCCACAATGGCCTCAAGCAACAAGTTGAAAAGCATCTTCAAAAGATGGAGAATTCCAAGTTGGTGTCTACATGTGGTAAGTTTATTGCAATAATTTGGGCACTGGATGAAATAGTTCTAACACCTGGGATTAGCCAAATTGACAATCCATGTAAGTTCTCCTCTCGACCACAGCCTGAAGGAACCCTGCATTTTCACCTGTTCTCATCATGTTAAATGGCCTAGATAAGCAGGTTTGGCCAGTCCTGGGAGTCTGAGGGTGCAGCAGCAGAGTCAGGCCAGGAAG
>JANBPK010000950.1:0-76377 GCA_027579435.1 Candolleomyces eurysporus
AAAGCTCCTCCTCCCCTTCGATCCCCCTTGTGAAGTGCTGCCACCGGATGGAGGAGGTGGAGGTGGAGGAGGTGTTGGCGGACGGGATGGCGGAGGCGATGCGTCTCTCGCCCCAGGTTGGCCCTTCCGCTCTCTTGAGAAGTATTCAAGCGAGTCCTAAATGTCAAATGACACAGAATTAGATAAAAAATGATTATAAGATATTTGAATTGACTGTCTTGGAGGTCAAATGAAAGATTGTGTGCTCACCTCGTTAAATAGCTCACGAAGAGCGATTGCACCGTCATCGTAGGCTTCAGAACCGAGCGAACGAAGAGTCAGACCCTGAACGGAGTGGTTAGCAACATCGAGAGGCTTTTGAGACTTTGAAAGCATACCTCTCTGTGCAGAGGACGAGCGGTAACAAGTTCTGTGTGCAGCACACTGAGAAAGACAGCGGTAGCGAATGGGAGAAGTCGGATGGTAACCATCTTAAAGAGGAGTAAAATCAAAGGGATGAAGGTATGGCTGAATTGTGAGGATGTAGATGTGGTAGAGACCTATGAACAGCTGGGACCAGCCCTTAGTTCAATGGGAGGGAGAGAATTCTAGTGGTGACCGAGCACTACTGTTTCGACTTCCACATTCCCTAGTTTTTATACCTTGCCTCTATACTGACGGGAGCTACTAGCCCGCTCAGGTAATTACGAAGTAAGACGACTCGGCGCGTGCAGGGGAATTGAATTTGGTAAGAGCTGTCACGGGCGCCCAAGCGCCCAAAGCGTTCCCGGCCATTCGCCGGTGCTCTTGGTAATTGTTTCATGGACTGCTCGGACTCGTTCCAGTGGTTGACGCTTTTGTGTAATCCCATTTTGAGGGGGAGTTTGAGCCATTTGAAGGAATCTGAAGAGAAATGTACAGGAGACATCTCATACGACTATCAATCCTTAGTGATGGTTTCCCTGATGGCTCCTGAAGAGAACATCGGTTTGACATGAAGTCTATTTCAATGGAAGATGCACAAACATGATATACGTACTAATTGAATAAGGAGATAGAATAGATGTGAAACAAGAAGAAGATATGTTGAATGTTGGATAAAATATCTCTCGTTGTTGATCTCGATATTTTTTGGTAAAGGTGTAGCAAAGAAATTCTGGAAATTTGTAAAACCCGTGGAATTCGCATCACTAGGGGTCTGAGAGCATGTCACTGGCACCTTGCACTGATGTCGAGGAGCCTGAGATGGTGGCGTTGGGGACTTGAAATAATTTGGGAAGGACAAAGTAATCACATTGGCGCCTGCAGGCAATGAGTTATGGCGAGCGCGACTACGGGCGCTGTTGACGGGAAGTAGCCGGGATGCTTGGCGCCCCTTTCAAGGGCAGCTCGGACTTAGGCCAGTGGTTATGTGGTTAAGTCTCAAGCGAAATTCAAAAGCATCAGAAGTGAGCTCAAGCGATGTACATATGGCACAAATATGTACAGGAACATGTCACACACTATGTCAACTGTAACGTTGATGTTTGCAATGTCGGAACATTGCCTAATAGGTGGCTGTTTCAGCCAAGATTTGATTCGCTTCCCTCTTGCTGATTCGGATCTATTGGCATTCGAAATTCAAACGGGTTTTTTGAAGTAACCAAGGGCAACTCGGAGAAATGTTGAGGCCTCATTCGCGTTTGAGTAGAGCTGTGAGATTGTGGCGTGATTGTCGAAGCCCAAATTTAATGATGCATGGATGTGTATGTATAACTCGTAGTTCATGATTAAACGGCATGTCGTGAATCAGAATCCGAAAAACGAAATCGAAAGATACATGAAGTGGAAAAAGCGAGAGATCATGAATCCCAAGCGACTCGGCACTTGGGACTGAACCTCACCAAAGTCCCATCTTCCACCCTCATACCCTTGTTATACCCCACAGGCGGAATCGCGTGTATCTCGCTACCATGTCTGAGAACATGCGTTACGACACTTTTCAAGGGAGTTTGGGGAGATGGTTGGAAGGATCAACCCTCAGAAGTTTCCCGCATTTGTGAGTTTCATTCGTCGTGGGACCAGTGGTCAGCGCGAGAGGGCAATGCCACCCTCCCTCTTTGTAAAATGGGTCGAGGTGATTTCGTACAAAATGCGCATAGAAGTCGTTTAGGAGTAAGACTCAATTACATCCATACTTAGGGTGAGTGCTGCTGGGCAAAGGACAGATGAAGGCGCAAGAGCGGACGTTCAGCGTAGTCTGAGTGTCCTGCTCGCGAGATGCGTTGAAGAAATAGGGATCACCCTCGTGTCCGTCCAGAGATACCTCTCCACCAGACCGCCGGGCACTCCGAGACTCGAGATCCATTGCTTCTGTAGGAAAAATATCTGTAGTGTCGACAGTCGGTCCAACTGGATAGCGGTCAACCTGAAAGTCACCGTCCCACGAATGGGGCGTCTCGACCTGTCAGGGCTCGACCAGGGCCCCAGGAGTCGGCGTTGAGTCCTTCCCTGGGAGTCATTAGTTCGTTATCGACAGTGGTGAACGGGTGTTGAGCACGCAGGAGTGAGTAGGGCCCAGCCGACGGCCAAGAACTCGTCGCCGGGGTCACTATACGCAAACGACATGTTGCGAATAAGGGGCATGACAGATAGTTCTGATGAGCGTTGATCTGATGGTCAGCTACCTGTTGGTCAGTTTTGGGTGTATTCTTCGAGCATGGATGGTGGGGGGGACAAAATCAATCGTACAAGGACCATATTTATACGAACGGTTCCGTGTGCTTGGGGGCTTGAGCGGTTTGAGTAAGGATGTGGCAAGTCCTACGCACAATGGAGAATAGTTTGTCTTACAATGCACAAGCACAATGAAATACGCGGGAGCAGAACAGATGGCAGCCAAGAGGCGCTACAAAGCATCCAATTTTTAGCTGGTGCCCAGCAACAGGAAAGGATAGCGTAGACTGTAGTAGAGCTGCAAGATCCGTGGATAATCCATATCTTCTTCAATCTGCGTGCTGAGGCTTTCTGCGAGGAAAGGAACGACAAAAGCGACGCAGGGCGAGATAAAGAGAACAATGGCTTGCGGTCCAAGCCAACCGCCGTGGATACGGTGACTACCAAAGTCAACACGTGAGGCAGGAAGCATCATAATGCTTCCCAATATGCAGCGGGTTTATCATTGCTCAGATAACCTTCACCTTGAACTCTGCCTTGTCCCCGAGAAGCGGAAGAAATCCAGCCACAATATCGTCGAACGTCGCCTGCATCCCTCTCCAAATGGTCATCGATACCGTGAAGGTCTCGTTTCTTATTTTCTTGATTTGGTTAGTACTTTTTTGCTTACTTCCTGGTGCCATTGGAAACATTGACGGCTTAGGCTGCTTTCCATTGAGAAATTGCGTTGGCGATGATCGGTCCGCGAGCGCTCAAAACTGGGAAGTTATGCATGGTTCAATAATTGAAGTACTATTTCCGACTCTTCTTTATCTGCGTCAGAGAGGTAAGATTTATAAGGGCTTTCGCTCGACGAGATTGAGTGCTAAAGAGGGGTCGCTCGTTTGGTTGTTCTCATTCCCTTGGCATCAAATTTAGGCGTTATTGACTTTCCCTGCAGTCCTCGCAGCCTTGGGTAGCATCGAAACGATTCTGAAAATTCTTGATGTCGAATTATCGGTTGGGGGATCGTATAACCATAAAAGTTGGATTGGCGCACGATGGATCCCGCTCGATGAGCTCGACGTTCCTGATGGCAGAGGGATTGAGGTCGTTGTGACTCATTTCAAGGAAGGCGCATGCAGCCATGGCGAGAGAGATACGGATAGTAGGGGTATAGAGGCGTAGTAGATGAAGATCGTGTGTTGACGTTCGAAGACCGGCTTCGAGCTTGTTACAGTGCAGAAGGTGGGAAAGGGAGAGACCAGCTGAATAGCTGGGTAGACATCGATTACACCCAATTTATACGCTTGAGTCAAATGTAAGACTGACCCTCTCAGAATCCAACATAGTGAGCTCGAGAGGTCCAACTTGGTTACCCACCGCACCGGAGGTGTCCCTGCCAGAATTACCTAGTATCCTGTCATGAGATCGAATTGGATGGTAGACTGTAGTGTAAGACAGATAGATACGGTGGGTGCGAATCACCGATCTAAACGAGAAAAGGTCGCGAGTGATCGACCTAAGGGGTAACTAGACTGATCTTCGAGTGGTAAGAAATAAAATAAATTCGGAATAAGAAATAATGGGGAACGAAAGGAAGGGGAGTGAGCTATGGGGAGAGCTAGCTATCAATACAGGAGGTAAGTAGGCTACCTTTATACCCTAAAGATATCACGAGGATCGGGATAGCTACTCCCGTTCCGGAGAATGGAAACGGAACGGATGACCGGTGAGTGCACGCGCACACGGTGTGCACTCTCCACAGTAGAATCAACGTCTCTTGCAAAGACTCAAAGCAATGCTTGCTTCGGATGATTGCGTCTTGAGCCGTGTCGGTCCCTCGGTTTGACCTGATTCTATCATTTAATGACGATCCTTGCCGATCCTCGCCGACCCCAAATCCAAGGGTAAGCTGGTGAGTAATTAGTCCCTCGGAGATTTCTCGTTCAGAAGGGTATATGTAGTAGTGTTCGGTGATTGTAATTCCGTAACTCTGCCACTGAGATCATCATATCAGACGTCTCGCCACCCGCAATCTAAATTGAGACGCTCCGACCCGGTGAAAGTTGACAAACAAGGAACGGTCTTTTCTTTTTTGAGAATTTACAAGAATACATCGAGAAGACCAACAATGCGACCAGCCCCCTGCCCCGCCATAAACCCTCCCTGAACTGAAGACGGCTTCCAAACCGAACATCTTCAAATCCACCGTAAACATTACCGGGCGCGCTCTGACCAACTCTTCTCCTTACTCGTCAATCTGCTGCTCATTCACGTCTACAACCCGCACGCCACGACCTACCACCAACATCACCATCATCTCACACCCCTACTATCCTGCGCTCGTCGTCGGCGAAGATGACTTAGACCCAAACCTGGTTGGGGTTGTTATTTGTGCAGGCCCAGATCTGCATAATATTGCCGCTCCAGCTGCCACCGTTTGTAAGGTCAAGACAGAATCCTGCAAGAGGACGTAGTAATTAGTGAGGGGGGGGTAGAAGGGGAATGTAGAAGGTTACGCACCTCGATTCTGCAAAGCTATCCTATTATCGTCCGTATACCACCACTGTTGCGCGGGAAGGTTGTTGTAGCAGGTCCAAATCTTGAGCTGCGTGCCAGAGTTCGGCCCTACGATAACGGTTTGTCAGTTCGTGTTTTCAACGAGCAGAGGTAGCGGAGCCAAAATGGGAAATCGAATGAAGAAGGCACTCACACTCGCCGGCGTCGAGACAAAAGTTTGTACCAGCCACCTGAACCTTCGTACTTCCACGATTAACGATCCAATTCTGGGCAGGGGTACCGTTACAGTCGAAGCTGAGGTGAACAACTCGTCAGTAAACCCGATCAAAGTTAAGGAACTTAATGGGACGTACATATCAACGGGCGTCCCATTCGCAAATACGGCTCCTCTCACGTCCAAACACTTGCCCCAGTTCCAGTTAGGATGAAGCTGGATGGCTCTGCCCCACTGAGGAGGAGGAGGGGGAGGAGGGTTCCAACCGTTATTATTTCCCCATTGGGGATCAGCAGAAACGGTAGAAGGACCGAAGAGAACGAGCGAGGACGCGAAAAGGGAGAAGTAAGTCGAGATCTTGTTCAACATCGTTACGGGGACTAGAGCGAGGAATACGATAGCGGGGTTGCGTGCGGGTGGGTTATAGAGAGGTCTCCGAAGCTAGCCAGTAGCGCGGTGCGGGGAGGCAAGAACGAGAAACACCAGATAGTCCAAGGGTCGAAGAGAAAGTCAATAGGTCCAGATAGCTGTCAAAGCTATCGTCGATGCACAGCAGCGAGAGGTGGATAGAAAGCAAGACGTTGAAGAGACTAGCTCGTCAGCGGAAAGCGTCAAGGGAAGGCGTTGTGGGCTGGAAGTTGGATTCTGAGGACCAGTCGCTCAGCGAGCAGGTGTTTCTTATACTCGGACATAGGAGAAGTGAACGGAGGCGGCTGGACAGGAGATTTTCAAACCNTTTTTTTGGCTCAGATGCGTAAGACTGGTGCAAGACTTGGCCTGGGGGCGATCGCAATGACGCACACAAGAATATTTCCGATTAACTTACGTAGTGTCCCAGGTAAAATACCTACGCCAAAGGTATTCTCAAGATATACAGGTGTACCAGAATCTGTACTATGTAGAAGGACCTTCAAGTATCCCTTTTATATGTACTTTTGACGTATCATTTGGAGAGGCAATGTTTGCAGTTCCCACTGTTAGCCACAGCGATCGAGTGTAGTGCAACAAGCTGTAGACATTGATTGATGGGTCGAACCTGGTAGGACTATACAGTACACGCAGGGACGTCGTATAATAATACAGAGTTCGTTGGTACATAGATGATCGTGAGCGTGAACATTGACAAAAACAAGAAAAACGAGAAACTAGTTGGAGAGGGGATGGCTACTAGCGCTTCCACCTCATCCATTGAGATCTAAAGGTCTAAAAACTCGTCCGTAGCGTCGTCCTCCCCTAGAACCTTTTCGGCAGGCGAATCTAAGAGTCGAAGATAGCGCCATAAGCCGGAATACCCCTCGTCTCCATACCGTAGACGACCTTTTTGGTGAGCTTGGGGTTAGAGATGATGAACACCGCCTCAGCCTTACTCTCCAAAACGAGCTGATAGGTCAACGCCACCATATCTGGCCTACCCTTCTCCCTAGTGTTCCAAACGATAGCATCGGGATCCGCCTTCAAGACCGCCTTGATGATTTTGTTGCCGTAGGTCTGCTCGGGGTTGGGAGTAGACCAAAAGACGCGTCGAGGGGTGACATCGGCGTAAAGAAGGGAAAGGCAGGGTCCAATGCCGGAGCCGGTGGCGACGATGACGACCTGTTTGAAGAGGCGGGAGGTGTAGAGGAGACCGTGGAGAGGATAGCCGCGAGTCCACAACTTCTTGGGTGGGTTCATGATCGTCTCCCTCGTCCAGTCACCCGCGTTCGAAACAACAACGCTGAAGCCGTTAATTTTGCCGTTCTCGTCCTCGTCGGGGATGGTCGCGAAAGCGTGCCATTCAAGAAGGGGGCGAGTAGAAATCTTCAATCCGTAGAAGGGTTGCATGGGCATATACTTGAAATGCAATCGGATGGCGTGGTCGGAGAGAATTTCGGGATAGACGTCACGGGGACGGAGACGGGACCAGGAGAGGAGGGTGCAGCTGGTGGAAACGCAGAAGCACCAGAAGTTGGGGCTACGGACGATGTATAGGCCCCACGAGACACCCTCGATCTTGGCTTCAACCCTGGCGTCGAGAACGTTGTGCGTCCAAAAGATGATCAGGGCAGTCCAACCTGCGAAACGATGGCCGGCTTCGAAGTAGTCGTGGAAAATGACTCGGAATCGAGGGTGGGCCGCGGCGAGGATGGTGCAGAGGAGGGTCACGAGAATGTATGACATGATAAGGTTGGCGAGGGAATCACCGTCCCTGACCCTGATGAAGTTTTTGGTAATGAGGGCCGTGTAGAGGATGAACCAAACGACAGCAGCCGTTCCGCAGCCGCTGTGAACACCACCGTAGTGGAAGACCTTGGCCATTCGACGACGGAACCATAGAGGGAAGGAGTGAGGAACGGCGACGGCGATCTCGTAAACAAGGTTGACAACGTTTTCCTGACGGAAGAGGATGGACACCATGATGTTGGCAGAGCAGGCCGAGGCAACGTCCGCCGCCTTAGGTACACCCTTGGTCTTCACGCAAAACGCCACCAAGGCAGCAAGGTTGGCAGCGAAGATGACCGAGAAGAGTTTTCTGTATGCCGAGAAGAAGTTGACTAGGATCAACTGGTGAGATAGGTCAAGGTTAAGTGGAAGAAGAAGAGCGTACAGTTCAGGTAACGAGTGGTCTTGTTCCCTGTTTTCTCTGGCAAGAGGTCAGGATTAGCCTCAAGGGTGATCGGCTTCGGCTTCACAATACTCTCTTCGCTGGAAGAGAAGGACYGCGAGCTTGGTTCTGGGAGGAGAGTACGACATCAGCTAATGCACGTCAAAGAAACAGAGCTAGAAAACTCACCGGGAGAGGCTTCATCTCTGATATTTCTCTCGAGGTCCAATCGAACGGGAGAAGACATGATGAGRGATGTTCCTAAGGTGTGCTGAGGATGAAGCCATCTGGTCGAACTTNCCCCCCTTTTATAAGCTCGAACGGTTACCTTAATCCAAGTACAGWGCGGTTGATGCAGTAGACACTTTCCGACAGGAACAGACAAGGCCGGTCAATAGCCGGATCTCCGCAAGCAGGTWTGCCATGAGTCCGAGCTTCTTTCCGGACTCGGGGACCTGAGCAAAAATGCAGATTTTATTCTACCCGAGCTCATRGCCCAGGACCAAACATTGCGCATTGTGCGCATCGCATCCAGATCAAAGCTTGCATATCGGAGAATCTGCGCGACTGCGGTGGTACAAGGTGCCCACTTCCCAGTCCCAGTNNNNGNNCAGAGCTCAACATCCAGCYGATRTTCTGAACGATTCSTACCGTTTGGAATTACGGGCACTGGGGATATACTGGCTGTCAGCAGTATGGGACCGTCAKATTTGACATAACTTGGCACGTATCCTGTTGTCAAAGAAGTCAGYCCAAGGAAAATGAACAGATGAACACTCGGTGTCACCTTTGTTCACGTACAGCGAAGGCAGCGCCGCCATCGAGATCCATGGGAAAACACGAGAAAAACTACTGGCACCTCACCTTCATCGATTCAAATTGTTTGATAAGGATTGTTTAGACTTTTCCAGACCGGAAGTTTGATTCATGGCGGTGAGGYTCATGGTTCAGATTAAAGATTGTCGCCGTTCTTGGCGGCGCGGCGGAGGGTAGCTGCCGAGCTTTTAGTTCTAACAAGCGCAAATAGACACAAGCACGATASCGTGTTTCAACTTTGTCACTTTGATCACNNNAACCTRTRTTCACTGTRGTAGAGATWCGGCAAGGATGATTCAAGSACRCACGCCAATCTCCATGGATCTCGCCACAGTTGKATGATATCACCTCGCTTCCTGGCTGTCAGTGTTTGACTTGCTCACGAAAGAGCTTTCGACATACATATGACTGCCSCGTAACCGGTGAGTTCTCGAGCACCTTATCAGTACAGTGACGTTAACCTATTCTCATGATTGATTGGAGTTTGACCGCACASTCTCTCATGGGCATTTCTAAATTTGCCCAGTCGTGACGCATCTATGCCGGTGGGAAYTGATTGSAAAGCAGGACCGCCTTNNGNTTACATCCACCACAGCCGGTCCATCGATATCATCGATCTTCTCCCTTTCGATATCTTGCGCRATGAACACTTCAACRTCCAGCWCTGCTTACGGARCCTGGAAGTCGCCTATTACTGCTGAGGCTATCACAAAAAATGTAGCGTGCACCTCTRAGAAAATCAACCAGAGTWAAAGGAATCATTAACATGCATTGCCCAGGTCACCGTTACCGAAACCGTTTTAGTGGATCAGGCCACAGGCCGTGTGTATCACATAGAACGAAGGCCTTCCGAGCAAGGCAGAAGTGTGCTCGTGGAAACAGATACCGGGAAAGATGTCGTCGGTCAAGAGTGGAATGTGCGARCTGGAGTGCATGAGTACGGTGGCTCCGCGGCGCTTGTCCACGATGGAGTGGCCTATTTCTCAAACTAYTCCGATGGTCGYATCTACGTCGTGTCTCAAGGCCAAGAACCTCAGGCTGTAACACCCGGTATGACCGTTTTTCACAGATTTGCGCTTATACTTAGCTTCTTCTAGGCGAYAAGCCCTATCGATATGCCAATTTCGAAGCYCACCCGCGTYACCCTCATCTTCTTGCATCGGTTTTGGAGGACCACAGCGTGGACACGCCTGCCASCRTCGTCTCATCTTTATGCATTGTGAATACCCAGACCAAATCCGTTCATCCTCTTATCTCTGGGGCCGACTTCTATGCCCTACCCAAGTTCTCCCCAGATGGTAATCGTCTCGCGTGGCAACAATGGAGTCACCCTGATATGCCGTGGCAGGGAGGACAGGTATTCATAGGCGATGTTGTCCTCGAAGGAGATTCTATCTCGGTCTCAAACTCTGTTCGAATTGCCGGCGAGACGGGAAAGATCAGCGCCGGTTACCCGACCTGGGCAAACGACAACACCCTGATCTTCACCTCCGATCACTCTGGGTACTCGAACCCCTGGAAATTCGAAGGCGGAAAGGCWTCACCCATCCTCTCCCAACCTGTCAAAGAAGACTTYGCGCCACCCATGTGGAGTCTCKACATGTTCCCGTAYWCAATTRTTGATTCTGCTGGGACGCAGGCACTCTGGACCGCTGTCAAAGATGGCAGAGATACGTTTTACATTGTGGATATTGGAGGGAAGAATTCACCACAGCAGATTGATACCCCATTCGTCGCGATCCGTGGTTTACRATCTTTATCCCAGACGAACCAYGAAGTCGTGTTCTGTGGRCAGAAGGTRGACGAGCCRGAKAACATTGTTCAAGCTTCCACGAGCGATCTGCAGAATGGGTCTTTCAAGGTCCTAACGCAGCCTTCAGCGGCGGTAAAGTTCTCAAAGGAGCTTGTTTCARCCCCTCGTCCCATCGCGCTGACCGTTCCAGACGACGGATCACCTCTTTACGTGGTCTTCTACGGTCCGCACAATCCCAGTTACTCCGGGTCGAACATCCCAGGAGAACGACCTCCCTGYGTTGTCAACGTTCATGGTGGACCGACTGACCATGTCGGGCAGGGCCTAGACTGGAAGAAACAATACTTTACGACTCGTGGTTGGGCCTGGTACGTGTCTTACTGTCTCTTTAATTTCATAATTCATCTACCTGACGTTCATTCTAGGCTCGACGTGAACTATGGCGGTTCCTCCGGYTATGGTCGGGCCTACGTCGAACGCCTRGACAACCATTGGGGCGAAGTCGATGTCGAAGACTCCATTCTCGCTGCCAAATTCTTGTCACAGGAGCCATACAACCTCATTGATCCCAAGAGGGTGGTCGTGCGGGGTGGTTCCGCAGGAGGGTTTACGACACTCGCGGCTATTTCCATCGCRTCTGATCTCAAATTCTTCGCCGCTGCCCAGTCGTCGTACGGGGTCTCCGACCTTGAAAAGCTCGAGGAGTTCACTCACAAGTTTGAGTCGCATTATTTGAACAAGCTCATTGGTGGCACCTTTGCTGAAGTGCCGGAGATCTTCAAGGCTCGGTCGCCAATCTATCATGCTGACTCGATCGTCACTCCATTGCTGGTATGTCCTATTTCGTATCSCKACTCGCTTCAGTCCRYTCATAGATAGTGATCTAATCTGTTNWTTTTCCGCAGATTTTGCAGGGCGAAGTTGATAAAGTTGTGCCAAAGGAACAATCAGAGCTCATTTATCAGAGCATCAAAGAACGAGGAGGCGTTGTYGAGTATAAGCTCTATCCTGGRGAAGGTCATGGCTGGAGGCAAGAGGCGAACATGCGCGATGCGCTCGAGCGAGAACTTGGGTTCTTCTCCCGAATCCTCGGTATATCAGCGGTCATTTAATGGTTATCGCTAGTYCATCATCACCTGCTCACCGTRTATGTAACCGCTCAGCTCATTGCAATTCACATGCTCGCCCTTTACTGAACGAAAATGGGACCAAATTAATGAGATGAGGCACGGGCAGTCCATTTTCATCCATGCGCACCTACTTAAAGTGCGAAGAACCAGAGGAACCCTGCTGGTCTTTGTAAGATTTGTTCATCGTCACTCTGTCAGCGTCGACGGCGTGTGCACTCGTGGACGGAAAGCCAGCTTTGGCCAGCCGCGCCGTGGGGACGCGTCATAGGCTTCGTCACGGTGCCGACGACTTATCCTGAGGCTGCCGGTCATATAAAGCTCAGTTACCAGGCTGCTCCATCGCCAACCTCTCTCTTACGCTGCACTACCTCACCAATCAATAATCACTCACAATGGCACCAGGAAAGCCGACATCGATGGAGTATGGTACGTGCGCCATGCCGAATCGATGGACRTTGGATGTTGACTGGGTTATCGCGTCGCAACAGTTCGACTCGGGAAYTCTGGATTGAAGGTGTCCAAGATCATCTTGGGATGCATGTCATACGGAACCCCGGAATGGCAGGATTGGGTTCTGAATGAAGAGGAGGGGGTGAAGCATATCAAAGCAGCGTGCGTATCGCCGATCTATCGCATTCCGATGCTGGAGGGATGACCGGATCCTCGATGCAGTTACGATGCAGGTATCAATACCTTCGATACAGCCAACGTGAGTYCMAGCGGTTTAGATAAAGGCGGGCCACCGAGATTGGTTGAACCKTGTCTGCGTCCAGGTCTACTCGAATGGCGAGTCCGAGAAGATTCTCGGAAAGGCGATTAAGCAGCTCAACTTGCCGAGAGACGAGATCGTRGTCTTRACTAAGGTGCGCWGGCCTACTGAAYGTCCCCATGCWCATTRCTGAGTTGGTCTCYTCGGRAATCAGGTCTATTTCGTCGTCAAGAAGGACTTCAAGGGCGGTTTCTCGGCTTCTCCTAACTGGAACGACGAAAATGGATATGTCAACCAGCATGGACTCAGCCGAAAGGTACGAAAAACCAGTAATCTACTCCCGTTTNGTCCCTCGCTGAAGCTGAAGCATTGTTCATAGCACATCTTYGACTCCGTCAAGCTGAGTTTRGAGAGATTGCAGCTTGACTACATCGACGTTCTTCAATGTAAGTGATCTATCGGTTCGCTTGATTTCATRGATCTTACGATGTGGTTTGTAGGCCATCGCTTCGATTATAATACCCCTATCGARGAAACAGTACGTTCACTGTCAAGGAAATTTTGATTTCAGTGCTGATTCTTGGACAGATGCAAGCTCTGCACGACGTCGTTCAGGCGGGMTACGTGCGATACGTTGGCATGTCGTCCTGCCATGCTTATCAATGTAAGATTTTCATCCCCTTGACCGCATCTTGTGAACTGATGCATATCTTGCTTCCAAAGTCCACCAGATGCAAAGTAAGAATCAGTCGGTTTTAGCCCGCCTTCRTYTACTAACCGATCGATGGATCAGACTATGCTATCAATAACAAGTTGACCCCGTTCATCTCTATGCAAAACCACTACAACCTCATCTATCGTGAGGAGGAGCGGGAGATGTTCCCAACATTGCAGGTAAGGGCCTCAGCTGTTGGAAATTCAATATTTYACTTATTGGACTATAGYTGTTTGGCGTCGGTGCCATCCCATGGTCTCCWTTGGCACGAGGTCTGCTCACGCGNCCCCGAAATACGGGCGGGACCACCCGCGCCAAGACAGACCCGTAWGTATTTYAGGATMGCTGSTATCATGGWGCCAACAGCGGGTGCTGATATTCTCGTTAGATGGRCCAAAGGATAYGCYGACAACGAAGGGACGSARARAATTATCAACAGGTACTTACCGCRCTRTTTRTWGACCGCCATAGACGAGTTTGGCTGACCTCTGTTGCAGYGTCGAGCAGGTTGCGAAGAAACATGGAGCGAGCATGGCTCAGGTGTCGTTGGCTTGGATTATGTCACGTCCAGGTACGTGGTRTCATTGASCKGTCTATCGATTAACGTTGTTGAAATGAATCACTTTGTAGGTGTTACCGCCCCGATTGTTGGAACGACCTCTTTGGATAATCTGAACGATCTTCTCGGTAAGTATACRGAGCTTAAACTTGGGCTTTTCCGGTAGAAACTGTGCACTCACTCTGTTTTTAGGAGCTGTTCAYGTAAAGCTGACTGACGAAGACAAGAAGCAGTTGGAAGAGGCGTACCAAGCCCAGAATTTGTTCGGGCACATGTAGAGYCGGTGAAGAATGCACAGTTAGCAGAGCGTATGGAAAAGGTGTATYGTAGCAGGGAATGGGAATGTTGTGTCTTTTSAACCTTGAATRTGATGAAATGATTTRTATCTATGTACGTTGGCGGGAAGCGATGGTCGCAGYCNTWTTCCGGCAATGATTGAGTGGATGGTAATAGATTAAGACTCAGTAATTGAGAGATATACTTTGGAAGGCCCTCGCTGGATAAGACGTTCTTCCGCACATGCACCAATCATGGTAGCAAGCTACGAATATTGTCYATAATCCGATATGGTGTAACGGCTAACATTACCGCCTTTCACGCGGTAGCTCGGGGTTCGATTCCCCGTATCGGAACGTTTTTGCGATTCATTCGTATTTGAATTTCGTCCGAGGCGAGTCATTCAACTCTCAAGAGATAAGATAATTTTCGAGTGGCTGTACTGATGCCGCCACCTTCGGAACCGCGGGTGGTTGATTCGCATTCGTTCCACCACCATGACCGCCATAGCACCTGGGTTTCTTCGAAGGATGAAGGTCAGRACTCACGGTAAAAATGCTTCTAAAAACCCTGACGTCTAGTCTTAGGTCGCAGTGGAAGGCTGCTGTCACGGCAAGCTGGATGCAATCTACGCCGAAATAGCCAAGCGAGAAGCCCAGAACAACTATAAGGTTGATTTACTGCTGATATGTGGCGACTTCCAGGCGGTCAGAAATTGGAGGGACTTRGCGTGTATGGCGAGGCCTCAGAAATACAAGGAGAACCCGGACGATTTCCACAAGTAGGTCGGTTTKCCCACTTTCGTTGAATTAGGCCGACTTCACCCTCAGATACTATTCTGGCGAGRAGGTTGCCCCAATACCAACAATTGTCATTGGAGGMAATCAYGAAGCATCAAACTAYATGTGGGAGYTGTGGGTTKTCCCCTCTCGCCCKGCTCAGAGTAAAGCTTGATGMCATTGTTAGGTACCATGGCGGTTGGCTTGCACGCAATATCTACTTCCTTGGCCACGCTGGATCAGTTTTGGTGAACGGGYTAAAAATYRCCGGTGTATCKGGCATMTACAAGCACTATGATTTCGGCAAAGGTAYGGCGTGCTYTTGCTTTCTATNCCTGCTRTRCTCAWCYTYCCCAGGTCACCAYGAAAAACTGCCGTACRACCCGTCTGCGATGCGAAGTATATATCATACTCGGGAATATGATACTCGTCGATTATCACTGGTTCGTGGCACTCTCCTGCCCAACGCASATCACTCTGATATATCTATYGATYCAGCTGTCGTCGCCTCACATTGTCATGTCGCACGATTGGCCCCAGAACATTGACAAACACGGCGATTGGGAAGACCTTCTGAAACGAACCGGACACCTCAAACCCGACGTTCGGGCTAGCAAACTGGGGTCGCCTGCTCTTATGGATCTCTTGCAAAATCTTAAACCCCAGMGGTGGTTCTCAGCCCATCTTCATACCCGTTTCGAAGCAACRTACGCTCATCYCGACGAGCAAGTACAGGTYGAAGCATCCACGCCGGCMACTACYACCCAATTCCTCGGACTTGACCAATGTCTTCCTGAACGGGAATTCCTTGAAGTGATAGATATTGACGTTCCCTCYCCTAATCCCACTGCTGTCATCTCATTCGACCCAGAATGGCTCGCAATCAACCGAGCTCTTCACCCGTGGTTCTCGACTACCCAATATCAACCGCCTCTTCCTGACGAGCAGGAGRCTCGGGCCATGGTCGCAAAGGARCTGGAGTGGGTCAACGCGAATATCGAGAAAAATGATCACGGTTTTATTCCGGTGGAAGATTGGCAAACGTTTGTAAAGACGGCRCCTACACTTGGGTCTGACGGGGACGTTAAGGAAGAGCAACGTGAGTYTCAAATTATCTTCGGKNGCAAGAGCTGACGAARTGCACGTTYGAYAGCGCCRGCRTACAYTAATCCACAGACCGTTTCCTTTTGCAAAATGCTCGATATCGAGGACAAGATCAACTCATAGAGCGCCTGCACCGGMTCCACATTAGACTCTTCATTYCAAAGCTATCTGYRCTACTTTATTATTGTAGACAGCATGATTATATCGAGCAYGGACTCAATCTGCATACCRCCCCACTCATTGTACACTATTTACATAGCATGATCGAATTCAACGAACCTCCCCACTCAGCAATGATCCATTTCTGCTGAACGTCATACTCCTCTTCAAGATAGATTTATGGTGCTTCCAAAGACACATGGCTCTGACTCTTTCGAAACAACCTTTCCGTAAAACTAGCTTCCCGTTAAATGTTCTAGGTCGGCGGCTTCTCCTCGAAATTTATTGTCGATAAGCCAGCGAGCGCTCTCTTAGCATGGACTGATAGATCATCGTTCTGATAGTTACTCATGCTGTTATTTAATCAGGTTAGCGCTATATCTCGCGTGGTCCTGTCGTTCTAGTGTGGAGTGATCAATGACCGTCCCTGACGTCTATCAGCTCCATGTGCGTATCGGTTGTATTAAATTTCGGTTCGAGCTTACCGTGAAGCATTTCCGGGCCATCCGGAGTGGCAGTTTGATGCGCCCGCGTCTGTTTCCCGTCCCATCCGGAACGGCACTTCATGTCGGGGCTGTGGAGATATACTTGATCGGACGCAGAACATTCACCGCAGAGGAGTCGATATGGCATATCTCACCAACGGTAAGCAATAGCTCTAACGGATTGAATTGAGCGATCGGATTGAATGTCGCCGTTCCGAACAAGGCCAACCCGGAAGTAATTCTCGCTTCACCGTTCTCCTTCGAAGACGCAGACTTATCTGGAGTTGTTGCGGTGCCCCGGGAGCTACGCACAACTGACACGGACGCAAAAGGCTTGTAACATTCCACCCTTCACTTAACCCGCTCGGAAGGCTGTGTGGCGGTCCTTGTGGTGGGGAGAGTAGGGCTTCATTGAGTGACGGTGATACAGTTTCTCTCAGGATGACAACAACCACAGGGAACTTATACGTGAAATGACATCAAGCGCGTCAACAGTGACATGCCAACTTCCCGKACTAGGTACGCAGCCATACCTTACGCTCAATCTTCGTCACCTCCTCGTCATCTTCACCGGGACTCTTCACGAGACAAGTCCATCTACGTCTTAGAGAATTAGAAGAATCAACATAAGCGCATATCTTGAGAGTCATATTCGCATATCAGAGTCATAAAATYACAAGACATTATGTCTGGGATTGGAGGTTCCCTAAGCTTTATCCTTCGTTGAATTTTTTGAATCTGACGATGAGAGTAAGTCTGAGGCTTGAATGATAACAGCGACGATGAGCCCATACCGAGAATCTCAATACACCTATGCTCAGCACACCGTCTCCACCGGAGCCGTCTTTACTACATCCAGGCGACCACCAATTGCTCGGTTCCCAGGAACATTTTCCAGAGACTCTGATCCGCTGTCGTTGTCTGTGGGATCCCTGATGTCCACGGGATCAAAAATGAGCGTAGATACCACCGACCGGGTCCTTGCATGTTGGGCTTGACGAATCATGAGTAACATGCGGGTCGCAAATATTGGAACTAAGAGGCCCATTAAACTTGCCGTGCCCCAGAAGAACGCCATAATCGCGGTTAGGATTCGCGAAGCGGAAGAAACAAACAAGGTACTCGCATGAAGTTGACCAGATAAGCCACTTCGGCAGCCTGAATGCAGATGGGATGGCTCATAAGCACTGAAGGAGTATCGGCGAGCATGGAGATTTTCTTACTCCGTTCCGAGACGTCCACTCGGCCAGGGCTAGTTGTACCAGCCGTGCAACTGAGTGAATGAGTATCAGACATATCTCTTGTCAAAACTATGTTCAAATTGCACACTCACCTAGAACACAAATATAGCACAGTCCTCCTTCCCTACGAAGGGCACTGATTGTCCTATTTTTCTGGCGCCGATACCCAATCCAAAGGGTGCAAAGACCAACCGAAAAGGAGACTAAACAGAACGTGCGGTGTGGAAGCGACGATTCAACCAAACCAAATGAGCGAAGTGCAAGGCGGAAGTAATAGTGCGCTCACAGACGGTCCCTGCAAAAGTGATATAAAGACAAGCTGTCTGGTATTCTGCTTTTCTTGGATCGGTCAAGGTGCACATAAAGCCCATCGACCGATACAACGGGCCCGGAATACGGCCTACGGCAATCAGATTAGAGAAATGTATCATCCATGAGGCCACAGACTCGGACAGACCTTTTCTTGTGGCTTCAAATATCATGCTAGTTGCCTGTCCGGGAACCGCAAAAGACTGAGATGTACAGTATTCTTGTCTCAGCCTTTGCACAGTAAGTGGCAGCGAGTGGGGATGATTGAGCTTACTGTATACGAAACGATTAAGAAAATTAACCATGGACGCGTAGCCCCGAGCAGCGCGTAGACGCAGAGGGATATGGATACTAACGGTGCAGATGAGACGTGGATGAGCTGTGAAAGGGAAGTCGGAACATACACTCGATGCTATGTCGGATGATACCGAACACCACTGAGAGTAGATGTTCAATAAATGCATCTCAGGCTTGATGGAGAGGAACTCACCCAGATCTAAGACACGCAATGCTTGGCAAACCTAGCGGATGAGGGTGAGTAGTGCAATTTCGAGGAGTATCCGAATCGTCGCTCACTTCGATATCAACGACGAAGTAGAGGCGATTTGAAACTACAAGGAATATTGATAATTAATTTGCGAATAGAATCGAGAAGCACCCACATATTATCACGATTGAATACCAAATGAGGCTGCCGTATTTGTTGACACAATACAACAGTTTTCCAAACGTCCACCTCTGGGGCCAAACAACATCCATCTTGGGCCAATGTGTGAGTACCGAAGCAGTTTCAAAAGTTTGAAGACTGCACCTCTTCTTGCATAGTTAGAAGGCAATGATATAGCTTATGAGATAACAGGGAGCGAAACCGATGATCACCAGTGAGCGATTGAATCTCCAGTGCCACTGTGGTAAGGGACTCACATATCCAGTCAACACTACCGCTACCCATTGGAAACGTGTCAAGTCAACGTTCAAGACTATAGCGAATCCGACCCACCATGAACATACTTGGAATGAATTGAAAGCATGAGCGGGCGAAGAGACGGAAATCCGTGAACTCTACTTACGACAGTGTTAATGCCAAACCTTGCGGCCTCTATCCCGACTGCATCAGGGTCTGACATAGCCAGCAAACRCTAACGGTGTGTTTTGGAATGAAGTCTGAAGGTTTGGATGATTGGTACAGTGCGTTTGAAAGAGGCCAGCTTTTTATTGCCCAGAGTCCTATTTGAAGGGATCCATCACATTCCTGTCAAAATTTGTCATATCGTCCAAGGGACGCTCCAAATGGAATCTTATTGGGAAACATGAGCGGGAACCTACTCTGCACGCAGCAGAATATGGTTAATCAAAGATGATCAGCGCTCTGCTCACTCATTTCAATGSACTACATTGATCAGCTTGTCTTATCGTGCGTCGGGGAAATTTCGATGATAGCCGTGTGTATTGTATTGACGAATATCCTTGGAAAAATCCTCGTGACTGGATTCTCAGCGGATTGACTTGGGATGGGCTTTAGCGGCCTAAAGAACGCGGATCGGAGATTCGACCGCCCGTTCAAGTCTCTACTCACTCGTATACGTTGGCACTTGCCTTCCGACCGCCTCCGATCCAACTGTACATGGTACACAGTCCCTTCACAAACGCAACAGAGATTGGAACGTACAGCAGTGTCTCTCGGTATGATCGGATGACAGACTTTATGGGTAGTCGACCTCTGTTGAAAATCGGGTCATGGATCTCCTACCCAGGATTTATGACGCACTCAACAATCCCCAACTCGACAATGGAAGCTGATACCCACGAATCCATGCACGAAATCTCCTTTAGACCTTCAGAAGCTGCCGCCGCCAAAAGACCTAGAGAGAAGAATTCCGTCTCTACGAGTTCAGCACGTTGCCCTTGCTTTGTGCATCCAAGGGTTCCAGCTAGTCGTGGAATCTCCCGCCGGATGGCGACATTTTGGAAAGTTTGAATCTGACACTACTCGACGACGGCGGTGTTCCAGCTCAGAGTGCGAAGAAACCCGCATTGCGRTTTTTGGATATATTGGCTCGCATAGCTGAACCAACTATGGACACCAAGTCTACCAATCTCGCGCGGACGAAGAGGCTAGTGGCAGGCGACATCGACTGCTATGCCCGCGTGAGTCTCCATCCATGGACAGTCGACCTTACAATTTCGTCCCCAGGATCTTCRGGGAACATGACCTAGTGACAAAAGCAGTGGTCAGCAAGAACAGCGTGACCCTCGGGCAAGGAACATAAGACGTACCGGATATCGCTCCTCGACAACCCTCTCAACCCTCCAACCACGATTCTCAGCCTTCGAAAGAAATTCCATATCGCGGTGAGCGAGATGGGGTCTGTGGTGAGTATAAAACACCAGCACGGACGGGGTTGGAGCYTCAGAAGGCGGCGAAATGACTTCTTCGCATGTTGAGAGCAGGGCATCGTGCTACGAGGAGCGCRTCAGTCTACGACAGTGCGACGAATTCTATTGGAAACGGACCTGAGAATGATTGAAAATGAGATCCGATAGAATGATTAGGTCGTATCCTCTCTGGCCGGTTCTTGATGAGGATATTTCGAGCAGCTGGTCGACAGGTCTCCCCCAAATGTAACCCTGCAGAAACCGTTCAAATATGTTGTCTGAAACCTTAGATATCAGATACTGACTTGAGCCAGAGTTCTTTCCTGCTCTTCGAGGGTCAAGTTCGTTTTTATGTTGTGCTCGATGTTGTTAATGAGAGCAGCGTCGGGATAGTCCGTACTGACCACCTGTGATATTCARATGATGAGCGTCGGACGGCGCGGCTGAAATAGAGACGCGTACCAGGCGAGCATTGTTTTTTCCAGCTATAAGACTCGGTAAAGCCCCTGCAGCCCCAAGTTCGAGCACGTTGCGATTCTCGTACAAATCCCGATGTTCGTCGAGATAAGTCGCAAATGATCGTGCAGCATTCCATCTAGAAATTACGGTCGGCCTTTCGTTCCCTCGCCCCTCTTTTTATCGGCATAATCTACCCACAGATAATGGCCCCATAAAGGGTGATCTCCAACCAACCGAATCTGAATCTCTTTCCAATCTTCAGAACTCTTGATAAACGTTTTGTTGCGATTGTATGTCGAGATCGTTGGCTCCGGTGACGGTGGCCTTGGTGGTTCCTTTTCATGTTACAGAKGTAAAGTTTCCAAGACTTGTGTTGATACTGACTGGGAACATAGAGACTAAGATTTCGTCATCAGAGTCTGACATGGTGGTGGTTCAAGTGGCAAGCTCAAGGAAAAGCCGTGCCGGGTTCGGAAGGTGATCAGAAATCCTATGTTTGTCCCTGCTTTTTTGAGAAGTTATCGGGTTCCACGGTGCAATCGCTTTCTCGCTCGTTCAYGGTGCCTTTGAAGACCCTGTCAATGGATGTCTATGTCACTGTCGCGAGCCGCCCTGGCTAGAGCAATTCCTCGTCGGTTGTACRTTTACTACTGAGAATTTGCCTCAGCTTGGGAACCTGACAATCGTTCCAAACTCCTTATGCTCTCCCGCCGTCAAGGACAATAGTACGATGAGCATTCTCCCGACCACAATACTTGCATATTTAGCGGCACTTCGAATTTGCTGTCCTTGCAGTTGACCTCAGGTTCGCTTCCTTTCTTGGACATCAAACGCCTGTGGCTTGGACCTTGGGCCTTGCTGGYCCTTTGCTTCCTGTTCGTCATCAAATTGAAACCATTGACATTGTTTTACACAATGCGGCAGCAGCACCAATGCGCCACTCGCTCCCGAAGACACGGTACCCCTGTGCTTAGTCTTGGCCGTGGAACGGGTATAAGGTCTGCTCCCATCACAGCCCATCCTCTACCTCTGTTCTACCTCTATACCAACCTACTATCATTGCAGCATAATGGACATGAAGCCACTTACTAGAGAAGCATCCTGGGCATCCTATGCTGATTTTTTTGACGGCCAGACTCCAACGAAGCCGAGCGCTCAGGGAGATTTCGACTTCGACTTCGACTCCGACAACAACCTTCCGTCTCCAAGCGCTACGCCTGCCGCCCACAATCCCGACCCCGAAGCCCGCTGGATGAATGGAGAGATATCAATAGATGAATTGCGTGATCTTCAGGCCGCTGAGGAAAATACTGAAGCAAGCGTCAGCCCTTTGGGRGGCCCAGCGTTTGCCTCAGCGAATGTCCGCCATCCTCCCCCAGGCATTGGCGCTGCCRGCRTACCTCCTTACCTACCTCCAAGCATAGCTGCTTATCCTGGACAGGCCCTCTCTCCRTTTAATCAGCATCWCCTTCCCCTTCCTATGCCGTTTTGTGGCATGATGGTATCACYCGTTCCATATTATGGGCCGATCATGCWCCTYGATCCTACACAACATAACATACCCCTTGCTGGAAGCGCCGGAATCCCTGCTCCACTGGGCGTGGACGCGTTCCCTGGTGCCCCCTATTATTGGAATACAGCTCGGGTCGATACTTGGAACTCGGGCATTCCGACAGGCGCTCATAAATTGGATGAATCTGCYATCGATTGTGATACTGGCTTTGGCRACAAAGACGGCAACGACGACGAATTTGAGTCGACCATGGCCTCCGATTCGCAAAATGTTTGGACCCGAGCTCCACTGCGACAGCTACTAGTGACGCCCCAACTCCTGCCTCATGTGCCGAGAGTAAGGAAACAAGGAAAAGCAGGGACTGGGCATACTCTCATTGTGCACTGGACCCAGACAACTGGGCCCTTCGCTGCCCCATATGCGTCCATGAACTCAATCTTCCAGAGGATGAATATACCGAGGAATACTTCTTCACCCGAGACGAGTTCGTCACGCACATTGCTAATAATCATATGGACCCGTCAGCTGGCATTTGGACATGTCCTCTTCCCTTCAAGACCCGGCAAGGGGTTACGATAACGTGCCGCGGTCAAATAGAAGTGAGGACAAACTCTACGTGGAGCATTCTGAGGCATATCTGTGGTGCTCAGGGTCACGAGCGTCTTCTGTTTGGGTTCACAGTTCAGAGGGAAGCAGATGGGACTTGGTTCCAGGAAGGTGATGCCGGTCCGATGCCTGACCTCCAGTGCAAGTATTGCCCAGAGACCTTCAGTCGTTTGTGGATACGTGATGGCAAACTGGGGACGCACATCAACCAGGAGCACTAAAACTAGCTCGGCCAGCATGCATRGGTTGTTGCGGCCTCAGTTCTGAACGTATATTTTCTGTATAGTCTTTGATKACGTTTTCATTGYATTTTTCATTTTCATTTTATGTTAGTATGCTTTTAATGCGCTCTTCGAATGCTGTATGATTTGATAGTGYAGTTGCCTTTCGATATTATAGAACAAAGAACATAACGCCCGCAGCCAAAGTTRAGCTATACAACAAATAAAGGCGGTTCCGAAGACTATCAAATGATGTGCCGGTATGGAGCTATCGACTCGAGTCCACAGCGTCGAGAATGCGCTGCAACATAGACTCCAAGGATTCAAAGCGCGAGTTGACCTGCCTCTCGAGGTTCTCCAATCGCCTTGAAACAGATGCGACGTCCTGGACTTCAGGATTCGCTTCGTTATTCAGCGAGTTACCCTCCACTAGGGAAGGTGTCGAGTCGGAATGATCTTTGGAGATCGCTTGGTGGATTTTCTCGACGTGTTCCATCAGAGCGTTCATCTTATTGTCGAGCTTGGTTTTTAGAGCGTCCATCTCCTGGTTCAGCATCGATTTTGTTTCTTTGATATACTCTGCATGGTCTCCCRCTCCCTGCCCTTCCACATCGACGYTGTCGTAGATTCGGAGCAGGTAGTGTGAGGCATCGTGCTTGCCCTGCTGTCGTTTGTTGGATTCACAGTCCATGCAAATGAAGATATCTTCCACTGAATTTATGAGGAACGGGTTGAGAAACAGAGGGCCCGGCTATTGCAAGGACTGGAAGAGGAATAACTCACTGCATGTAGCACAAACCCAACAAGGAAGGGAAACATCCTTCTCACAGCACGTACACCGATGCTSCTGTGGTTTCGAGGGTGCTCCATGGTGATGAGAGCCTCCGCTACGGAAGGCAGCCTTCACTCGTCTCGAGCGTATCCGAGCTTGGGGTATGATGTGTGCAAACTCCATCTGCGGAATATGTCTATATGTCTTGAGCATGGTGTGTGAGATTCGGTGTGTAAAATTGTCGGTGGTGATAATATCCTTTTTGTCAATGCATTTCTCGCAGATGTCGACTTGGTCGTTGAGCGATTCGAGGCAGCAATTGATACAAATATGGCGCAAGAAACAAAACCGGTTGGCACATGAGTCGCATCCGGTGTACGATGTTCTGGAMCAACCTTTTAGTGAAGGAGAGAAMAAAGCAACGATGACCTACATAGATTCTCCGACTTGRCGGATTAGGTAGAATTTGGATGTCGCATGCCAAACGGCTGAGATGTTRGGATGAACAGAGGTACGTAGTGCGAGAAGGTCACACATGTCAGCAGTTGTATCCTCCCCGTGATTAGCCTTCATCGATGCGGTGATCCAGCGCCTGCGCTCGTTGGCCGCCTGTTTGAAATATGACGTTGACCACAACCGGCGTCGAACCTGAAAACGTATAGTTTCCCCAGCATATCTCCACCTTGCCAGTGCAACTTTTCTGCTTCGCTCCATGGTAGAGCTCTGGGAAGCAGAGCTGAACTCGTCGTTGGCTGTGGCTTCGACGGAGGTGTCTAGGGATTGGAGGTGATCTAAGGGCTCTGCCACCCGTTCCACGCCAGTTTGACTGGGCTCAGCCAGTGGCTCATCCTCGACGAGAGCATCCTCAAGGATATGACGAAATCGGGCACCTTCGGGTGGCAACCGAAGCAACTCGAAGGGCCGAACCCCAGTGTCACTTTGGTGATTCAGAAACTTCCACTCTCCCTTCCAGCCCAGGCTATGGCCCCCCACAGGCGTCACGCGGAAGTGGTACGTTAATCCGTTGGATACGTCCGCTGTRAACTCCAGCGCCGCAATCGGTCTTTCATCCTGAGCATCCCCATCACTGACCCCAACCCCATCGCCGTTATCGCCACCAGCATCTTCAGCGCCTTCGGCTCTTACGAGTGGCCTTCCCCGTTCAATGATACCTTTCACCTTCCCCGAGCCTGTCCATCCTTCGAGGACGCCCTCGAACTCGGTCGCAGTGGGTTCTCGAGGAAGGTCGAATCGAACTACAGTGAGGTCCTTCTGCATGACAGGTAAATTTCGATCTCGATACATGCGCCCCGTCCATCCACCTGCAATTGTGCTGAGAATCTGGGATCCGCCGACGGGTGATGCAAAGTCGTTGATGCTAATATGTTGATCGGCTTCCCATTTGGGTCGATCATCCTCGCGGTCAAGGTCTTGAGCGAGATATTTCAACGCTTCCAGGTCGGCTTCAGTTAGGATGGCTTTTGAGGAGGATGCTTCCGATTTGGATCCGGGTTTAGGGCTCGATTCGGTGTCGTCCGCGTTACTCTCGTGCACGTGAGATTGAGACAGCTCGTGGTGAGATGCGAGCATTGAATTGTTCTTAACTGCATAGGGCTCAGGCGAGTTGAAACGTTCGAACTGAGAGAAGTGAGTCAACGTCAGCATCCGAATGACGAGAAGGAAGGTTTACCATTCCGAAAGAGAACTTCTTGAACTGGTCTTGAATACTTCGTGATTTCTGTCTAAAGATAGCTTTGGGCGAAATGTCAGAGCTTTATAGGCGAAGAGAGAAGCAAGAACTTACCCTCCAACTTCTCTGCTCTTTGCCTGAGAGAATTGAGAACATTGAGTAACGAGGAAGAATGGGCTGACATCTCAAGCCAACAGAGCCGATATTGCGAGGACAGTCGGATGACATTTAGATGATGCTTGAGCAACAGGTAGATTAGGGGGAACGCAAACTGAGGGGTCGCGAATCAGTTCGGATAGATCGAGGGAAAGTGAGAATCACACATACACGCTCGACCCGCCCTGGCCCAGTAACCAAAGTCACTTGGTCGGTCGAGGAAACGTTGTACTTGAGGTCTTTTAGATTGGAAAGAAGCCGCTCTTCCTGCTGCTCATCCAAATTCGAAATGAGCTCCTTAAGCTTGGGGTCTGTGGAGTCATATTCCCCAATACGCGGCTGGGTTGATCGGAGAAGACTATCGAGGGACTGGAAAGCAGAGCTATCGAGATAGTCGCTAACGATGGTTCTGTTACAGGGCAACACGTTCAGCCGAGCTTTGAAGATTTCCTGCACGAGCTCGTAGATTTGATCCCTGTATCTTTTCACGCTTATCGCCCATCCTACGGACAAGAGAGTTGGGAGATGTTCTATCTGAATGGGGCTTCGACTCACCTGCAGCCCAGTACGCGAACCATCGGAGAAGGCTAGAAGCGGGAGAGAATGAGTTGTCACCCTATGCGTCGTACGGAGTAAACGTACCTCCAACCCTTTGGACGTGCGACTGCAAATCTATTGGCCTCGTGAATACTGATGAATCCTGAGAAGTCGTCGTCAATAGCTTCAACGATAGGGTCGAGGTGAACAACGTCGATGTAGTCCAGCGCCCAATCATCATCCGTCGCCTCCCGTTCCAGATGTGATGTACCGAGCAAAAGGGTGTCGGCTTGGTTGACCGGTTTCGAGAGAGAGCTCTCGAGATCAGTCGAGGGAGGTAGCTCGACAATATGAATATTTGGGGTGGCCAGGATAGTTGATGATTTGGAAGGATTCATTCGGATATGATAGTCCTTGAAGGTGAGAACGAATTTCTTGGCTTTGACACTTTGTCGTAGGCCCTGTAGATAGAGATGAATGACACGACTTGATGACGTGAAGACGGGCATGAGGAACGAACCATTTCCATCCAAATCTTTTGCAGCATCTAGAGTACGCGTGAGTGTCACAGAGACTCGAAGGAAAACGATGCTGGTACCCACCGGATCAGTCAAAAGGACGTGCTTCCTCATTCCGGGGAACATCATAGTGATCTCATTCGACATCTTCAGGATCTGCGACGTCTGATTCTCCATGAGATGCGCCATGTGTTGGATGTTGTTATTCTGGATCCTAAGCATTCCCTCGAAGTTGGCCATATTCTTCTTGAGGAGCTCTTCGACGTTCTCAGTCAACTCCTTAGCCAACTGGGTTTTTAACTTTTTTTTTTCCTCATCCGACATGTCCTCGATGGGCTCTCCAGTTTTAGTGAGCAGCTCTTCCAGTAGTCCGTCGTGATAGATGCAGTGCTCAATCCCTCCATTGCTTTCAATGAACCTGACCGCTTCCTTTTCGCGAACGCTTTCAAGCCGGTGCAGAAAGCCGAGGAGACTGTCGACCTTGAACTCCACACGGGACACCATTTCGGCGGTCTCGTGCACACGTCCGGCGGTATACGAGGCAATGAGTAGTTCGAGTTCGGATCTTCGCTCTGCAAATGTGGTGATATGGGAAGCCAGACGTTGTTCGAAGAATTGAGCATGGATAAGCCGGGCTATGGCGGACCTTTAGTCGACTGATCGCATAACAAGAGAGGCCGCGTACATATTAGTTTCTTGTCCTGATAGTAGCTCAGGTCGCTTCCGCAAGCCTTAATCTCCTCCGCGATGATGGACATCATACTCGCCAATCGAGCGCTGGTTGTAAAGTCGTGCCGTTCGGTTCTCAGATTTCGAATCCTACGAATGCAATCGGACGAAGGGCCAAGCACTAGCGAGTCGCAGACTCACTGGAATAGCGTACACATGAGATTCTGCATCTGCAATTTCACACTCATTGCCTTCCCGTTGTTATCCCTCCGAATGAGTTCAATCTTGATGACAGCGGCGAAGGCCCCAACGGCAACTGCGAACTCGCCGTTAGACCCAAACATTTAACAAGAATGCAATGTATCTCGAAGACATACTTGATATTGCCGGATGAATCTCACTCAGAAACTGTAGTCCATGTAAAATCGTCTTCGAGTTTTCTAGAAAGCTGGTCATGGCGGCCTCGTATCGAAGAGCCTTTTTCGAGGAGCCCTGCCCGACCTCTGTCAAGTCGAGTTGCGCGGCTGCCATGATAACCTTCTCATTCTCTATGTAGTACCGATCAAAGGAATCCCATAGCTCGTTCCATTCCTCTGGCTTTCTGTCCAAGGCAGCGGCCTCTAATCAGGAGATACATCAGTGCATTTTTGGAGAGGTTGTTCGGTCAAACGCGCCTACCTTCGAGGTGCTTCGAGACAGTCAACTGAGGACTCTGCCCCTCAGCCAGTTTACCTTTCTTCGTTTGTATCACTAGAGACATATACGAAGGAGAAGAAGAGTAAAGGAAGCTGTAAAAAGCCGAAATGGAACATTGTATCTGTCGAAAAAGGAATGCAAGCGGCTGATGAAGCATTCGTGTGCTGATGGAAGTTGATAGCCATCAAGGGATCCTCAAACATAGGAGATGCTGAAATGCTACAGGAAGGGAATTTGCTGAACGTACAGTGCCATCGGAAATGGGTTCAAGAGGAAAACAATGAAGAAAAAACAAAAAATCGAAAACGTTCCGATACGGGGAATCGAACCCCGAGCTACCGCGTGAAAGGCGGTAATGTTAGCCGTTACACCATATCGGATCTCAGGTCATGTAGCCTCATGCATACACAGTGCTGCTCCAATTAGGTTGCCGTTGCCATACTCTGTGAAGTTTTCCGGGGAGTTCATTCGACATATGAAAAGTATTTACAAAGAGCTGACGAGGTATGCCCTTAGGTACACCTGAGCCACATCAGCAGCTTAATTCGCTAAATAAATCGTTAGCATCATCATCCGTAACGGATTAGATCCAAACATGAGCGGTAGAACTAGTCTATCTGTCTAGTGCAAAGAGCTCCTCTGAAATGGATGTCGATGCTACGCATCGACGGCGCGTTATCAACTCTCAGGATCATGACGCGTGATTCACTGCAAGTATCATCATAGAGTCAATTCCTTGACCTCAACTTCATTTGATTCTTGCCGGCACTGGGTGATTTAAAATATGCCTTCGCATGCGCAACCATCTAAGACGATCGCACCCATGAAGCCTCATTGTATCTTGATAGAGCCATTATTCGCTTTCTATCAGATGCACTGGACGCGCCACTGTCAATTGTCCCTTCAACCTCAGCAACTTTACTACATACCTTCGTCATACTGAGCTGAGAGTGCAGACTCCGTAAAGAGCGGGCACCTGAGGTTCGAAATCAAATCAAATCCGTCAAGTTCGTCGTCATTGTGACGGTAAAGATTAACGTCAAGTATCAGGACTTCAAGCCCTGCATGTAAGTACATTATCAGCACGTCAAAGGAACGAGGCATGTAAAGATTCGTTAGTCTTGATCATCAATCTTCGTACTGCACCGTCCTTTCAGTTTCGATGTAGACGCAGACACGAGACTCGATTGGAGCCAAGGTATCAATGTCATCCATCGTTCCAGCACGGGACATTTCACTCTTCCGCTGGCTCATACGCCCCAACCCATGCCTTTCATTCCTTGCTTTACTGAGTTTAGCCTGGTAGGACTCCTCTCGCAGGTGAAGGATTGTACGAGCAGCGAGGATTGAGTTGACAACTCGCTGGGGGCTTCGGGTATCAGATATCGGGATCGGGGCAAAAGGAGATTAGCGGGCGAAGTGGGCGCTGGCGCATGTCGAAAGGGGACGTACATCACGAACATATACTTGCAGGCAGGCTGACACGTTCTGATGTAAGTGACCTTGCATGCCAAGAATAGCTGGGAACTGGACATACCGGCGCCAGACGGATGATGGCGATGTTTGCGGAGGAAGTGACTGTTTTGGAATTGAGTTCGGAGCAATAAGGGCGTTGAAGGTAGACCGATGCTTACTCGCCAGCGCGATGAAGTAGAAGACTCCATCCCGATAGAAGAGTGTCATCATTGGACTTCGAGTCTCCCAATGCTTCTTCAGCAAAATATAAAAAGTGACACCAAGCACAACTGACATAAGATGAACGAATGTCAGGGACAATGGCATTTACGCGAATTAGATCATCGCTTACTGAATTCATTCACCACAATCATACCGAAGAAGATAGTGATCGGTTTATTGTCGGTCTCGAAAGGCACGCAGGGAATGAGATCTGCAACAGGCGAGGGGGTGTCTGCGATGCCGACACAATGGGAGGGGACGACTCGTAAGCATGGGGATAGGCTGGTTGGATTCATCGTACTCACATTTCATTCGAGATATCGAGACACCAAGAATTGCGAGGGAAGCCATATGTACCAACTGGGTAGGTCAGTAATTAGTCATTCTTCCACGAAATGCGCAAAAGCCTACCGCATACTGAGCCCCTAGGAGATATCCCACTATTTTCTTCCGCCCGGAAAGAGCATAGAGCCGAACAAACATGATCGCTAAAGCATAATGATCAGAAGCATGTAACGCCCGATTCGCCCGTCAGATTTACCTTCGGATAGAGCAATACCAATGACACCAAAGCCTAGAAGGGCACCATTAGCGAATGTGGCCCCCAGCGTAGCTCTTTACGGTCCTTACTTGAGCTCACGATGAACGACCCGTGGCAGACCTGGGACAGGAAAACGTTAGAGCTTCAGGGTCTTGGGCTGGAGAGCTAACACGCACCTTTGTATTAGCAACAGCTCCCACTGCAGACTAGATTGAGGACCCAGAAGCGATGGAACGAGTGTACTTCACTTACACAGATAGCTCGCTATAATGTCGAAGCACAGGTACCGGTTCAGGAAAAATAGCACCTTCACGATGCCTGGTTGAGCCGACCACATGAATTTAACCTGTGATATGTATTTGAGATTGGTCTTCGAGCTCGAGATCAAGGAACCGACCTCCATGGGCAATGTCTGAACATAATCTGCTAGCTGCGAATAACCGTGAGGCATGATTCGAAGTTTGTTACAAAACGTTCAAACACACCCAGAATGTCGTTGCACATCCTGTTGATCCCGAGAGATGAGCTGCTGAATACGCATCCTAAGTGCAGTGCAAGAACATACTTAACAGAGACTTTGGGCGGATGGGGACTTAGCGCTTTCAGCTTTTGCGGTAGATAGTCAATTTCTCACCTGATAGGCCCGTCCACATTGGAGTGCTTGTATGAGCTGCTGCTTCATATCCATGACGGCTACTGAGTGGAGGGAAATGCGGGGTTAATGTAGCAGAGGTTTCCAGCGCAATCCGGCGAGAGGAGGAGGACAGGAGAAGGATTGGTTCCATAGCTTTACAGTCTCTTTTATGGGGTCACCGAGGTGATCGTGTACTGTAAAACCACATTCATCATGATGGGATGAGTGATTCCCGTACCGGCACTTGTCCTTCCAGGCACAACCTCAATCGCGATCAGCCCCTCCAAAGTGATACAGTCGGAGCCGACCTTACTGAAACTGATAAGACTTGCGTTGGGGGGTTGTTACCAACTTTCCGATTTAGAAGTTGCCGCTCCTTGGCCCTCCCCTCATCTGATGAAATGTGAAGGTTGTTGGCACCTTGACAGAAGATAACGTCTATCGTCGCACAGCGGGCAGTGGCATCCCGTGAACACCTTGAGGAGTTAGGATATGTCCGCCGAACTATAGCTGAGTTCCTGATCTCGAAGTTGGCTTCGAAAGCTATTCGTAGAAGATGCGGTATTCGTGAATCGTTAGTCTGCTGAACACACTCAGGGCCGAAGTGAAGATACTAACTCCGCCTCGAGGTTATCAATGGCATCAATTTCCCACCATGACCTATTTATTTGGTGGCTGGGGCATTTCTGGGCTGCCAGCTGTCTGTCGACGACCACCACTCGCTCCACGCCGCTGCACGACGCTTCTGCTCGACCTCACGACCATTAACCTTTCTACGACATGATTCTTGCTAACATCGTTGTAGCACTCACGGCAGCGCTCGTCGCCTCTGCTCAAGGCACCGCAGGGATTTCGAATTGCATTATCCAATGCAGCACTGCTGCAGCTGCTGCTAATGGATGTAGCGCGGTGTGAGTCTTTCTCGAGCCCTTGGAATTGCCCAGTATGCTGATGAGTGTCTGGCGTATCTTAGCACCGACCTCCCATGTGTCTGCGCCAACGCTCAGTTCCAAGCTGACGCTACCAAGTGCTTGCAAGACAACTGCCCCCAACAGGTCACAGACGCTATCAACATTCAGCTTGCTCAGTGCGGTGCTGGTAAGCAACCTGTCGACATTATCCCGCTAAACTTGAGCTGAACTCTCTCCTCGTGATGTGTCTGCAGCATCCATCAGCCCCACCGGAACCGCTGGCCCTCCTCGAACCCTCACTGTCACCATTCCAAGCACCACTAGCACGAACCCGGCCACAAACACCAACACTGGTGCCCCGGCAGCTACCACTTCTTCAGGCGCGTCGATGGCTGGCGTCGCGTGGGGTGCTGCAGGCNTTTGCCGCCGCCGCCCTCGGCTTGGCTCTATAATGGCCTCTCCTTTTCATCAGACCCGTTAATATACCAGGTGCTTGGATAGTTTGCTGCCTGTAATGACTGCTTAATGATCCATGGACTTTCATTTTCAAATTGAAAACGGGTTTGAATGAAGTGGCCTGATATGTTTCCGCCAATGAGGGCGCTGCCGGCATGCCGAGATGTGTGGCGGTGCAGACTTTTTGTCCGATTTTGGACCTTTCTGCATCATGATGGAAATGCGTCCAGGCGAAGCTCAAACGACGCAGCTTGCCTGCGACTCCCTTCCTACTCGCCGTCTTTCCCTGCAGATAGGACCCTGACACTGGCCCAGACTCCAGTACCTCATTCTCTCTACCTGTTGCTTCTGGCAGTAATTTACCGTGTCTGTGCTTCTTGAACTTTCCCAGACTTGGCGATTCAGCACATAGTCCGACCTGGGTGGAAGGAGACTTTCTGGGCACATAAACATCGTAAAATCGTCGGGCTTGGATGCTCCAACGCAGACCTGAAGCGCTATAGAGAAACCTTGTGGTGCAATGCCGCTGTCGGAATCCTTCAGTGCTGTGGCTGGGTGCTTTGCTTTGGTTATATCTCGGATAATATTGTCCTTGCCTTTGTTTTTCCCTCGGAGCCTTGGGTAGTGCCAAGGGAAGCTGGTTTTGTGCCACGGAAGGAACTCGAGTGGGAAGGAGACACCCAATCTCCTATCCCTCGACACGGATCCAGTCGGCAGTGGGATAGCACATCGACCATTCGTGTTCGCAGTCCCGCCAGTCGGTTGAATCGAAGTCACGGCGGTCATCTGTTCAATGTACCTTGAGACATTTCCTGCTGTACTCAATGGCATTGTTTCGCGTGGTGAGACTTCTAATTTCCCGCTGTTGGTTGAAAAGCTGAAGGCAAGCGGATGCTTTCTCAGCAATGTGAACAAATCTTGCTTCGTTATTTGCCCTGCACCAATGCTCGACGTTCCTTACTCACAAGCGTGAGGTGACGCAAGTCATAGAAGCGCGATCAGGTGAAGCTCGGCACCTTTGCTTTTACCCCAGACAATGCTTATCTTCACATTTCTCGAAGCGCAGGACCAATCAAGAATCGGCCACCCTGCAGAGGCTTATTGGACTTCTAAAATCACGTCACCACGCTGTTCACGATCAGCTAATATGAAACTACGTCTTCGCGATTCACCGCGGCATCCCATTTTGCAAGCCAAGGCAGCGCTAGGATATTCTATTCCTCCAACACTTTTCCGAACGAGCGACTATATATGACATCCAAAGTAAACTCTTGAACCGCTCAGAGGACCGTATCTCATCGATTCACAATGAAGTTGTTCGCTTCTCTAGCTGTCATCGCTGCCGCAGCGCAGGCTGTTTCTGCTCACTGTGCGCACCATTTTTTGTTCTTTTAGCACACACAGATTAACTTGTTTCTTAGATATCTGGACCACTCTCGTCGCCGGGGGCTCAACGTCTACTGCTGCTATCCGGCAACCCCGTCAACAACAGCCCCGTCGAGGCAGTGAGCTCTGGTGCTATGACCTGCGGTGCTGGTCCCCGTGCCGCAAGCGACACAGTCACTGTCTCCGCTGGATCGAGCGTCAGTTTCAGGCTCGATAACACGCTCTATCATCCTGGCCCTGCTGCCATCTACCTCGGTCAAGTTCCGGGTGGCCAGACCGCTGCATCCTGGAATGGAGCAGGCGCCAATTGGTTCAAGGTGCGTTCGTGAGGCATCCCTGAAACCATGAATTTTTAACACATCCCCCTTGCATCCGACAGATTGCGGAGTGGGGTGCCCAATTCAACCCATTCAAGTTCGCCCTCGACGGACAGAGTACGGCGACGACCACTATTCCTCAGAACACGCCCTCCGGCGAGGTACGTACCATTATCTTCTCAANCCCCCGTATTCTCAGCCCCGGATCCATTGCTGACTCTGGGAATCGTAGTATTTGCTCCGTATCGAGCACATCGGCCTGCACGTCGCTGGTGCTCCTCAATACTACATCTCGTGCGCCCAGATCCGGGTGACCAACGGTGGAAGCGGAAACCCACCAAAGGTCTCCATCCCTGGCTACGTCTCAGCTAGCGATCCCGGCCTCACCGTCAACATTCACTGGCCAATCCCAACTTCGTACCGCGTCCCCGGACCTGCAGTCTGGAGAGGGTAAATTGTGGGCTGCTTGGTGCGGAGCCCTTGGGAGGCGTGAAAATACACTTTGGTTATAGTTCCGTCTGGTGTTTTCTGAATAAATATATCTTCGTGCTATATAATAAAGTCGGCTCCGAACGCTAAACCTTCGCATGCCATCACTTGCATACCCTTGAACGCCGCGTCTAGACCTTGTTTTGAGGGCTATTTGCGGAGGTCTGTCCGCGAATGCCCACTGGGGCCAAACAAAGAAATCGACAACCTTGGAGCCTGGGCGAAGGGGCGGAAAAATGCTGTCAATCCGATATGGTGTAACGGCTAACATTACCGCCTTTCACGCGGTAGCTCGGGGTTCGATTCCCCGTATCGGAACATCTTTTGCTCCATCGTCGAAATGGCTCTCTTTGCTCTCTCATACAGGCATCCTATCCTGCGACTCGGCAGAGAATCTATATCAACGGATTTATTCATTGCTACACAATTACCGCTGCCCTCATATGAAAGCCGGTCGACGAAGGAAAAACCAAATGAAATCCATCAACGCGTTCCTAACTCAAAGCATATTCCTTTCACCCGGTCCAGACACGAGGTCCGGGAACCTACAAAATACAAATCAGCATCATCTTCTCTGATAATGGTTGAAGAAGGGCGACGTACCGTGTAAGAAGTGGGCACGGGGTTGTATATGTTGACGGTCAGTCCTGGATCTACAATGCACGTTGTCTCAGATCCGTCCTGTGCACACGAGCTATGAGGAAAGCTCACCACTCGCCGAGACGTAGCCTGGGATAGAGACTTTGGGTGGATTTCCGCTGCCTCCGCCCGTGATCGTGATCTGAGCGCATGAGATGTAATATTGAGGCTTCCCGGCTACGTGCAAACCGATCTGTTCAATCCTGAGCAAGTACTACAGAACAGGCAGTCAGCACAAATTATTATTTAGGCTTGGGGACGGGAACTGAAGTAAACCTACATTACCGGAAGGCGTGTTGCGTGGGATGGTCGCCGACAATTGGGAGAGGTTCTGAGTGGTGAACTGGAACGGATTGAATCGAGCTCCCCACTCTGCAATCTGGTGAACGTAGCGCTCGATGAGCAGCCCACAAACACTTCTAAGCGCGGTCGACGCACCTTGAACCAGGCAGAACCGGCGCCATTCCAACTTGCGGCTGTTTGTCCTCCAGGTACTTGGCCTAAATAAATGGCTGCAGGTCCTTGATGATACATCGTATTGTCGAGCTTGAAGCCAACGCTAGACCCAGCAGCGACGGAGACAGTCTCAGAGGCAGGTCGAGGGTTGTTGTTGCACACCATTGCCTGGGAGTTGACAGCTTCAACAGGCGTGTTATTGAGCGGTTGCCTAACGGCAGCGCTGGATTGAAGACCCCCAGCAATTACTGTGGTCCATATGTCTGATCACCACTGTCAATATCCATCCATCATTGAATGCCTGAAGCAAAATTTGACCCACAATGCGCCGACACTTGGGTCGCAAACAAAGGTAAGAGTAGGGCCAGGAATTTCATCTTGCTACGCGGTCGAAGGAAGATCGGACCGTCATCCTAAGAATGGGAGGTTCTTATATATAGGGAAAGAGAGTAAATATCGGAAAAGGATAGGACCAATCAAGTGGCGCGAACCTATATCCTCGGCAGTTAAACCAAGAAGAGAGTACATGCGCCAAAATAGTTTGTATTGAAGTGTTCTTCGGTGCATCTTTTACGGAGAATTTCGAAGGTATGGCAGTGGACCATCGTTAATTATTTCCAAGGCTGAACTGCGGAGTGGATATCGGTAGTCACAAGGAACAATTCTGGTGGGAAAATGCAAAGCAACATACTTATTTTTGGATAACTGTTCTTCACAGGTTACTCACCGTTCGGGGTGTCGCGATTCCTATATAGGGAATCGAACCTCGACCCATGACAAACGGCAGCGATGGTATCGGCGCACAATTATATATTGTCAAAGTCACTCGTGTTCTGGAGCTGGGACGTCATAACAAGTACGTCGAAACAAAGGCAAGGACATGAACAGACGAGAAACAAGATTCGACACGTAGCTCAATCTAAGTCAGGCCATCTATCCCAACCCAGCCCTCGTTCGATCCTACGCAGCGCGACGTCCATCGCAGCACGGGGAATCGAGAACGTAAACCGGAACCAGCCTCCTTCATACATATGAAACCCACTCCCAGAACCGAGGACGACCTTGCATTGGGTGGCCAAGTATACCTGTAAAGAGCGTTCCCGCTCAACCATGTCTTGATCTTCGGTTATCCCAACCATAGACCCATACGCTTCGACTTGAGTTAGGAGTTTCTGTCGGAAGTCCACCATGAGGAAGTGTCCTGCAGCTGAAGGGAGGTAGGAGACGCCGTGGAATCGCAACCACCCGGTGATATGTTCGTATGCGTCCCTCAATGCCTCCTGGTTACGCTCGATGTACGTTTCCAATGCACTCTGGTCGTTTAGAAGCCCGGACCAAAGGCCTGCCGTGGGGGATGCGATCAACATGAAGATGGAGGTGGCGAGTAGGGACTTGAAAAGCTCATCATTGCGGGTGAAGAGGACCCCAGCTCGGAAACCGTTGGCATCAAAATCCTTTGACATCCCATATATCATGTGGATACGAGATTCTTTGACGCCGATCGAATCCAGATCGAGAGAAATGACGGAGTGGAATGGTTCGGGATTTGGAACATCTTGAGATGAGAAGGTCGATAAGGCGTAAATTTCGTCGGAAATGAGATGAAGGTTGTGTTCCTCGCAAAATCGACAATACTCGGCGACGACTTCCAGCGGATAACACCTCCCGTAAGGGTTTTGAGGATTACACAGGAGAACTGCCTGGATCTTGGTTCCTCGAGCTTCCGACTCTTTAAGGGAGGTGGCAAAATGATCCAGCTCCCGCAAGGTGCAGAGATCACCGAGAGGTACGGGAACGCCGACAAGCTTGATGTTGTGCTGCGATGTGAGCGCGAAATCGAACCCATGATAGTACGGACTTGTTAGGAGAATTCCGTTTCCTGGATCAACAAGCGCCCGACCAAGCTGTGCGGTGACAGGCAGGAGACCCGCACCGGCCATGAGGTGTTCCACGGAAACTTCCTTCCAGGGCTCGAATTTTGCATTGAAAAAGCGAGCGAGTGCATCACGGAGCCTCCTGCTGCTGGCCAGGCTATCCCCGTAAGTAAAATCCTGAAGCAACGAGTGAGCGGTGGGTCAGCGTGGCACTGTGAACGAAGAGAGATAAGCATACTAGGTCCCTTAACTTGAAGTGCTTCTCGAAATATTCCGATAAGAAATCGCACATGAGAGTGTTCTCAGCAACTCCCTGCTCGGTCGGGCCGTGGTGCGTCGTCAGCAAGTACATTGGTTAGCTGAGGGCAACAGACTTACCATATTGACAATTCCCTACTCACGAAATCAATATCGAAATCAAAATCAGACAACTTTGTATGAGCAATGAAGACTGAAACAAGCTAGACGACGTACATCGGGGTTCGTGTCCGAGAACATATTCTTCAAAACCTCCTCGTATTTTGCAACCTTGATGCCTTCGTGCAGGCGAATCACCCCATATTGCGAGAGTTTGGGACAAGAATCAACATTCGGAGCGTCTGAGGACATTGGGAATGGTGAGAGTGGACGGGACACCTAAATCAATTGCCCCTGAAATCGATGGTTTGAGAGCTCATGATTTGTCAATATTACGGCTCATGTGATTCAGCAAATATTGCTACCGTCATCAGTCACCAAAGCGTGCAGCTCGAAGGGTGGCATAAGAGGCCGGATTGCAGGATTTACGAACGTTGGAGAACACGTGGACATGCAGATTGCGTAGGTTCGAAAGATGTAAGGCCATGAGCTGAACTATGAGAGACAGCCCATCAGGATGATGGAAAACGAACATCATGGTGATTGAATTTTGGCAATTCCCGGTTTGAATTCTGCTGACGTCATTTAGGCGCTTAGGAGGCTCACAATTGCTGAGGACTCATGGGGCACCTCATTGACCATATGATCTAGCATTGTTTACGATAAATGTGAACAAAGAATTATTTCCAGGCTGGCAATATATGAGGGTCGTTGAGACAATGTTTCGGATCCAATTGGTTTGGCACTGATGAAAATTGGAGGGTAAGATAAGACAGCCTGAGGTTCAATCTAAGGTGATGAATGTCATAGAATGGCCCAATCTGGGCTGGCCCGGACACTTGTGATTGTTAGTCTTGGGATGAATTTGTTGAGTAATTTTTTCACCCTGTGTATTGTTGGATTTACCTGGTCTGTTGTTGGCCCAGTTGAAAAGTAGATTAGAGGTACAATATGTTTCTTATTGCAGTGTCACCTGTGACTCAACTCAAATCAATGTTCAATGGACATTTGCAGGCAAAGGTTGAGAGCAGCACTGACCTCCTTTAGAGGTGAATCTTGATGGATAAATGACCATTGACTACTCAGGTGAAACAGCATTTGCATTAGTGGGATACTAGACAATGGGGATGCAAAGGAGCCTGGTTAAGGTCAGCAGTAAACTTGGCAGCCTCAGAGACCTTGTTAGTCATCAGCTTCTATCCAACTTCAAGGTCTTTTAATTTTGGGTTCCCAAACCAACATACCAACTGATGAACATGAGGAAAACATCAGCAACTAAACAGTCACTGTCCTTCAAACATTTCCAGCCATACCCTGGCATGCCACTGATATCTACCTTACAAACATGGGAACTGAAGTCTAATTGAGGACTGTCAGTATATGAATGCTCCAGTTGCAAAATACCCAAGTACAAAGGCTTAGTGTGCATGCCAGCTGGTGCTGCTCCAAAATTGGGTGATCCAGCTTGCAGTGGAAAGTGCTGGATTGAACTTGGCAACTGCAATGGGTTTTGGGGGCACAATTGAGGCTTTGAGGTTTGAGTGGCTCCACACCAATTGAGAAACACAGTGCCAGAGCAGTGGGGATGGAGTCCTTCGGCACCACAGAGGTATGTGGCAGGGTTTCAGAGTTGTTAATGGCATGGATACTGGCACAACATGAGAGGTACAAGGTCTAGAACTATATAGGAGCTTGTACTATGGTAACAATACCCCAAAGCAAGGTATTCTTAGAGCASCCAAGCTCTAGATTACTCAGCAAGTAAATAGGGTATAATCACAAGTGGCACAAGCAGGGAAGCCAAGAGTGGGTGTCAGTATAGAAAATACTGGCAATCCTTTTACAACAAGTTTACAGGTTGGTTATATCTTCTAACTAAGGCAATGTTATATATCTACACCCTATCAACATTCAGCTTGTGCTGTTTAATGAGGCACTACCTGAAGCTGTCAATTTCCTAACCCAAAAAGCTACTCAGAATCAGCAAGAAAAGCTGAAATCCATCAAAGTGACAGCCAGCTTCAGCTGCATTGAAACTACTTGCTCATTGTCAAAGAGAAAGGCAAATCTCAACACCAAGAACAAACCCACCAAGTCAAAGAAACCCTGCCAAAGCAAATGRTCAGCCACATCTCCTGCATCCTCRAGCACACTCAAAGACAGCAATGAACAAGATGTTGAGTCAGAGATCCTTGTGACTCTAGCACAGACTGTACCTCTTGATACCTGGACATTGAATGATTATTGCTTTTTTTTATTTCTTGGAATTCCAGGGGGTACTACTATGCTCACTGTACTTGATCACACCACCATATATTTGACTTGCCTTTCAAACTGTATTGTGTTCTTGAAAGATAACAAGTGTAAAGGAACAGAAGTAAGATTCCACCCTCAAGTCTGTCCTTACGTTCGGAGCAAGACTTTGGGAGTCAGGAACTGGCACCTCTGAGGAGGCGCCGTTACAATATACAAACGCAACCACATTCCCCAATTCCATGGAAGCACACACAAACCACATACAAACATATATCAATTATGCCTTAACCTGAAGGGCCAAGAAATCCGCCATTTGCGTTTTTTCCAGCCAGGCGAAACGTAAACCTGGGCTTTGGTGTCCAGGAATAGATAGTCATGAACGCCAATGGAGTAGTATCTGCCGTAGGTACTACGAGTGACGAGCCTCCCCGACGCCGGACAAATGCACTGCACCTCGGAAGAATTCCAGCTTGGTTTGTGAATCGTCGTTAACCTGACGGCTGACGGTTCTTGGGTGAGACTATGAGTCGTGCCATCGAGAAGGAAGATGAGAATTATAGGGCTAACCTTCCATCTGCATCTCTCTAGAGGTCCTACAATGAGAGAGAGTGGTCAYTTCGTCACCGGCWGCTCTGCTCTGCGTCCCTTGCTGCCCAATGACGCTGTATATGGTCTCGAAGTTATCTGAATATTTTGCAGTTAGGATGTGACAAGGAGTGGGCCCGGCGTTCGACTCGGCTAAGTTGTTGAAAACTCGACCGCGAGCCATCTCCTCCACGTTGCCAACGCCTAATGTGAACATGGTGACAAGCTTGAGGTTGACGTGCACCCTAACTTCCGAGTCATGGGAGTCGCCTGAGGAGACGTCAATACTGTAACGCCAAACGGTCTGATTGCCTGAGCCTCTGATTTCGGAGTCGTAGCGACAAAAAACCCGATCGAAYATGAGGGGACACTTGTCACAGTAACCGGCGCTGGTATTCCATGAAACCGACGGAAAYACCAATTTTTCTTGAGCGCCAYCGAGGAGCCGCCGTTCAACRTCATCATTTGGCCCCAGTGTGACGTGAACTTCTGYTACAGGACCTTTATCACGCGTGTCGTGGTCTTGAAGAGGAAGGGTTTCCGAAGGATTAGTTGGTATCGTATASTGACTGCCGGCGGCTCCTCGAGCGAAAYTCGGAAGCTTCCATGCTTGGATGCGCTTATCAGATAGAAAYTCGAGAACAAAGTCCCCGATGAAGTGGATTGCCTGCGAAAAGACAAGTTTCAGACTTGATATTAACATCTGAAGCATATAATCGGACATACCAGGGTCSTAATTCCCTTGTCAACTTCYTCCCTGCTCCGAGTTCCCCAGATGTAGTGCCTCCCACTAACAAAATCCCAGACGAGCACGTAGCCCCACATACAGAACAGGAGCCTGTCAGGTCGGATTTTGAGCTGGCAGGGTATGCCCCACGGCTGCTGACCCCGTTTATCCCACGTAATTGGAAGAGATGCCACCTCACGAAAAGATATTGTAGTTCCATCTGCATTCAGTGGTGAGACCTCGTACACTGACGTGATCCTATCATTGACTGGTGTCAGATCATGGCACCGCGGAAGGATAACTCCGAATGAACGTACACCGTTTCCTTCCCGTCTTGCTGAGATGATGGTATGAGCATAACAGCAATTCTGAGCCTCCCGTCGCCAACATCACATACAGCATAGTGCCATAACCATGAATGAGTAGGGAGATTGACAGAGCAAATCTGAACGGGCTTCTCCAACGGCGGCCGACCTGCTATTCCCAAGTCCCACAAATGTATATAAAGCTTCTCGGGGTTTAGCGAGAGTAGAAACCGTCCCCCTGGAATCAGGAACAGTTTGCTATTCCCGTCTTGGTATTCATATAGACCTGTGCTAATAGTACGCACTGGGCGGACAGCGTTCGAAACGAGCAAGGTTGATACGGCCGGATCTTCGCTGGACACTGAATGATTCTGAATCAGGCGGATCCAGCGACGGGGTGCCAAAGCTGCACGTTGAAGCTCAACCAGACCCATGATGTCGGTTGGGTAAGAGGGGAGAAACATGCCAAAGCGCTGACAAGTCAATTTCACAAGTGATATCCAGACTTCTCGATGAGTGAGGATTTTCTGAAACGTTCTTGAGACCTGAGATTCAGAATACGACGTTAGTGGGATTTCATCTGATAGATAGCTCCTTATTTACCTTGCTTAGGGTCAAAGCATCAAAAGGCTCGGATTGGAGAACGACCTCGATCCATAACTCAACTGGCAGAGCCTGCGCCCAGTTCCTACACGTCATAGATATCGTGCAGGACCCTAGGTTCTGATTAGATTAAGGGAGGAGAATTCAAGTTCTCGACGAGGCTGACCGTGTTACCGTTTAATTGTGTGGTTCCTGGTGGTAGTTCGATGGCAAGATAACAAGATTCGAGAACGACCACTGAGCACTGAGCGCTGAGCGCTGGATGACGAATGATTTGTCTGTATTTCTCTCCAAGGCTGTCGGCTTCACGGCATGCAACATTCCTCAATCCGCTATTAGTAGTTGTGCGAATTTGATGATTTTCGTAATGGCTCTTGGACACGACTTCGGCTGGATTTAAGACCTATGTCGCTCGAGAGGATCCAGAAATGAGCTCATAGGTTGGAATTTTCTTCTGATTAATAGGTATTTTATTGGTCTCAAGAAACTGTCTACTACGGTACTACCGACCGATCTCAGGTCTATTTACAACGGACAGTATGTGTGACTCTGGTGGCTAAATACACAGCTAGGCCGGCGAGACGCTTCAAGTAAGCTTCTTCGCTCGAACGGCCATTGTCCACGTTCCTATTGTTCGTCACAGTGGCTAGTGCGGTCCAAGCTCTTGCGCCCAAAGCCTCATTCCGCTCCTCCACGTCAGTCACCGTCCTTAGCTGTGATAAACCTCAAGATGCAGACTGAAAGCTGCAGCAACAACAACGGTAACACCAACGACTCGATGATGGTCGATTTCGAATCAAAAAATTTCATCTCTGATGACCGCATGGAGCGAGTTGAAATCTCTCGTACACAGAGTCACTTCGATATGACTTCGGGAAGTTTAAATTCCGACATTCCCTATCCTCCTTCACTTCCAAGGGACAGTCAGCGGCCCCCAAGGATTGCTGACCACTCCCCATCCAACGTTACAGCGGCTCAAGTGCAGTCCGATCTCGAAACAGGTGAACATCCGGGAGAACAGGGGCCAATGGGTCTGAGTATTTTGGGACTGGAGGAAGGGATTCCTGGAGTCGTGATCCCACCCTGGGTTATCCGGCAGATAACTGGTCATTTGAGCGAGGAGAGTGGACGCTCTTCGGTGACGGTGGTAGGTGGCTCGAGGGACAATGACTCTGGAAGTATGAAAGTCGACAAGTCGAAGGGATAACTCCGATAGACCTTTATTTTGAGAGTCCGTGCTCGGTTTCGACCGCCAAGATTGTACTAGACCACAGCTCTGAACATAGTTACGATTCAAACAATGTATAGAAGGTCTCTGAATTTGTAATAATACATCTTCTTTCTTTGCTTACTGCTTTATGCCACTCAACTTGCGAAGACTCGCGAGCTTCACGAGTGGCCGTATATCCTCTGAGCTTGGTAAGGCTCCTCTAGCTCCTTGAGATCGTCCGCAGAAAGTTTCAAGTTGACAGCGTCTAGGATAGAGGAGAAGGTCTTCAGTATCTGGTCATCATCCAAAGGGAAACGAAGTGTTAAAACTTACTGAGCAAATCATGGAGGTTTTCCAGAGAGGTCGTACCGACGATGGGGGCGGTAACGCCTGGTGGAGGAAATAAAGGACGTTAGAATAATTCGCAACGAAGAGAGTTTGACATGGCAAACCTGGACGACCGAAAACCCAAGCCAATGCCACTTGAGCCATGCTCACATTGTATTTCTTCGCTATTCCTTCGACTCTGCACGTTTAACAATAACAGTTGAATCAGAACTGAATCCAAGTTCAACAGCCAAATGACACATACTTGTTTACGATCTTCTCCGTTCCCTCGCTCACGCTGTATCCTTTAATCATCCTATGAGACTTGGGTCAGAACGATCGACTGTTCTAATGGATAGGTAGCTTAAAGGCGGATCTCACCTGTCAGTCTTTCCACGTACAGTGTCGGCGGTGAGAGGACGGGTGAGGAGACCGCGGGCAAGGGGAGACCACGGAATAGACCCGACATTCAGAAGCTACAAGTAATAATGGACCGAGGAAGAAAGAGGTTAGAACGAGAAGTCCGTGACTCTGTGTGAGACGCCGCTTACCTTCAATGTAGGAAACATCTCCCTCTCTTCTTCACGATAAACGAGGTTATAGTGGTTCTGCATCGAGATGAACGGAGTGAGTTTATTGGCGATGGCGTAGTCTACGAGATACCGTATGAGAAAGGAAAAGACGACACAGAATGACATAGATTACTTACTTTGCATGGCATGGACTGGATGGTAGGACCGTCAACGAAAACACCAAGGCAGAAGGATTTGGTGACGCACATTGGTAGGCATAGCAGGACGACATGCCGATGTAACGTACATATCCAGCTTTGACGACGTCATGGAGGGCTTGCATCTGTAGAGATTCCATCGGTCAATACGCGAAAGCGACATCCTCCAACGATGGACTACCGTTTCCTCGATTGGCGTGTCATAATCGAACCGATGACCTAAATACCATGTCTAGGTCAAGTTTCATGATGCGAAATAGCCACGTACACTGAAGAAGGTCGATATAGTCGAGCTGAAGCCTCTCGAGGGAGAGTTTCACAGAGTCAAAAATGTGCTTTGAGTCGAAATATTAGGACGAAGACTGTCGATGGTGAACGAGGCAACTGACTTTGCGACTCAAACCGTGCTGGTTGACATACCCGTTCTCTTCGATTTCCTTTCCCTGCCAAAATGGTTCTTTGTGGCTTTTCTTGACGAGTGAATAAACCTGTTACATAAATGTAAGCTGGGGGACAACAACGATATCCGAGGAGAGCTTGCCTTGGTCATAACGACGATCTCCTCTCTGGGAAGGCTGAGCTCCTTGATTGCTTTACCAAGGATTCTTTCCGACTCGCCGTTCGAGTACATCTACGCCAGAATTCATGATGAGCCGTCGGTCAGACTGAGAACGACCTGAGACGCACGTTGGCAGTGTCGAAAGCGTTGATACCGGCATCATAACTGAGTCAATGAATCGGCACCGCACGTAAGGATCGAATTATCGAGGATGGGAAGAAGAATGACAAACTGACGCAGCTTTAATATGCTTCAACGACTCCTCCTCCCCGAGAACCCAATCTTGCCATTCCGGCGAGCCGTACGACATGCATCCCAAAATGATCTTAGACACTTTCAATCCGGAGTTCCCCAGACGAACTGCCACGCGATGTCATCAGGGTATTCGGAGAGTAGAACGGAGAGCAACGACGCACCATATTCCATTGAAGTCTGCTGACCAGGAGCCATATCTGCAGCAGTTGTGCGAGCGATCGATGTTCCTCTTTCAGGGCTTGGGAGAAAGGAATGAATTGGGTGCGATCAAGGCCATTTCCCGTCGGAAAACCTATTTATGTCCACCTGTGGAAGCATTCGCCAACGTGACGAATCGACACGGAATCCTATCCGAACACCCTGGCACAATTGAGGGACGGTGATAACGTCACGGAGTTGAGCCGGCGTCCATTCGTCTTGCGTTCAGAGAGGTCATCAGTCCTGATTTGCGCTTGACCAAGGGGCTGAGAAGGCCTTGACTCCGTGCAGCCAGGAAATAGGACGTGGAAGGATGGTGCCAGGCTCGGCAGCGGCCGATCGTGGTTGTCGCACGGTTCGTTGATGCAGGGCCCGCCTAGCTCAATCGGATAGAGCGTCAGACTCTTATCACTAGGCGGAATCTGAAGGCTGCGAGTTCGACCCTCGCGGTGGGCTACTTTCGTTTTTGTCCTGGATGCATCTTTCGCAACGCCCATTATCAAGGTTGACCGCGTTCAATAAAGGAGGATTTTCGGTAGAGACTGTGCAGGACGCAACCGCTATAAGTCATACCGTCTGTCCATCCATTTTATCGAGAGACACTGCTGAGCCTTCCAATCTCGGTGACATGGCTGCGAGGGGTAGAACGTATTTGCAGACGTGGGACGCAGAGAAATGGAAACCTGTCAGCGCATATGAATGAATGGCTGGCTACTGAACCTCCGATTAGTCGCGACCGGCGGAAGGGCGCCAGCCCGCGCTCACCACTTAAGAAAAATTTGTGCGGGAGTCGGCGGGAGTGAACCCGGCCTTTGTTACCAAATCAAATACGAAAGGTACTCAATGGAATGATCGACATGAACGCGCAGAGCGACGAATGACTATACAGTACGCGCAAACCATCTGTTCGTTCGGCTTTCACGGAGATCCCATTCGGGGTGTCCCTATATGATGAGCGGGGATTTGGCAGTATTTTGACAGTAACCAAGGAGCCCTATAGAACCCTGGGCTGGAAGGGGTGGTCCGTTTTAAACACACCGTCCTGACCGTCAAACTAGCAAATTCACCCCAAAAGGCCCTTTTAGCGTTCGTTGACTATGGCGGACCCTGATGCAATCGGAACCGAGGCCGCAAGAAATGCGATAAACATTGGTGTGAGTGGAGTTCACCGTTCGATTTCTATCTCCCCTGCCCGCTCACGTTACCGATTTGTCCCAAGTATGCTCATGGTAAGCACAGGTTCAAGCGTAGTTTTGAATCTCAGCTCAACGCATTTCCGATGGGTAGTGGTGATATTGACGGGATATGTGAGGCCTTACCACATCAGGGATGGAATGTCGTTCTGCTCACTGATGGACATTGGTTTCGCTCACCGTAATTTCACAAAAGATATATCATTTCAGTTTAACCATGTCAGAGGAGGTAAAGAATCTTTCAGATTTTTGAAGCTATACTTATGCATTGATTTCAGATAGACGTTGTCTGGCCTCAGAAGTGGACATTCGGAAGACTTTTGTACTTCGTAACCAGATATGGCAACCTTCTTTTCTTTTCAATGCTTACGATCTGTGGGTGTTTGTCCTTTTATTCGGTTCGCATACAGCTGACCTACATTTCTTATAGTCTCAAATCGCTTCTACTTCGTCGTCGATATCAAAGTGAGAGACAATACGCCACGAAATCCCACTACTTACCGCCCTCTCTAGGTTTGCCAGGGTTTGCGGATTTTTCATCTGAGTGAGTTTTCCTGCATCAAACGGGAGATGGATTTATTAAATATCTGTTCTCAGTCCTGCTCGTTATCATCCGAAATAGCATTGAGTGTATGTTCCGACTTCCTCACTCTCTCACGACGTATTATAACCCACGTCCCCTGTTAGTATCTATATCCCTCTGCATCTACGCCCTTCTTGGGGCCACACGTTCTTGGTTGGTTGTCTTCATCGTTTTGTACACAGTGAGTTCTACTACTCTCACTACCCGCAACTTACTACGCAAAGACTGAGAACAATACTGTATATCCTAGTCTTTTATGGGTCCCGGAACGTTGACCGCAATGATGTTTGAAGCTACTATAAAAGGTCGGTAAGAGTGTGGTTTAATGGGAGATCCACTACTAACCGGATTGCGGTAGGCCGTCTTCCGGGCCCGTTGTATCGGTCTATGGGCTTTATGTGCACGTTGACGGACCCAAAAAATATAGAATACCAAACCGCTGCGCATTACATCAGTGCTGCAGGGACCGCTGGTAAGCACTCTTCCGCTTTGTATCCCTATTTGGTATCATATTTACCAACATTGAAACATCCATTTGACATCGGATATGCTATGCAGTCTGCTTCTTGATAGGCGTTTGCACCCTCTGGATCGGATATAGACATCATAGAAACAGAACAACCAATGCCCTTCGAAGGGAAGGAGGTTTATGCTATCTTTTTATTCCCGGTGAGTATGCCCCCTGAATATAGTTCTGGCAAGCGATGGCTTACACTCATTTGTTCAGCTGGACGCATCATAAGTCTCGCCATGGCCAAAGGAATGCCTTTTAACGGAGTAAGAGATTTCCTGTGCTGACCCTCGCTCCCTCAGGGCTCATTAGTTTACATTCAGGTTGCCCGAGTATTTCTCTTGATCGACGAGATGCAAGTAGCAATTCTTTTTCTTTCGCTTCGCGAGTCCTAACCCCACGTCTTGCCGTCCTTTATGGGCTCGAAAAGCTTAATGAACCTCCTAGTTCCAATTTTTGCCACGCGCATGCTGCTCATGATACGTCAAGCCGAAGATCCAAGTACCCGATCTGTAGTCTCCACGCTCATTTTCAACCCGATTGACATGAAGAGGGACCCCGCGGGCATTGACAATGTCGGGGACTCATATTTTACGGCAAGAGTCTCTGAAAGCCGACAGATTGGCGGGCTAGAGCCGGTGGGGAAGGCACACACAACACAGGTACTGTAGCGAGATTTTCAATGTGGGTTCATCGTTACTTTGGTCACGCAAATCCGACGCTCAATATCGTTTTCAGATGCAATACATGGTGATTTGTCACAATATCGGAATATTGGAACCTTGGGCGCTTCTGTTGTATCCTCTAGTTTATTAACTTGAACCTGTCAGACCTGCCTTGTTGAGGGTCGATGAAGAAGACTAGCGAAGAGTGACTGAAAGGTCTAGGGCATCCAGGTGGGCTAGAATTGTGTGCTGGCTCTGTTTTTTCCAAATGCGTCGGCATACATTCAACTTCCTAAATGTTCCTCTTACGATAAAGGCACAGTTATTGAGCATGTAGAACTCGAATGCGGTTGGGATAGAGGCTGCTAGAGCTGCGATTAGCTTTGACATTAGTCCAGTCCACCATTCTGAGCAGCTCATAGCTCGCTCGGAACGGCTCTCAACGGGGAGTTTTCCCAACATGAGTGATGTTGCTGGCAGGATACGTGAAGGCCCTCGTCGTACTGTTGGATCTTGATCAGGCTTCGTGATGGCGATCATACAATACCACTGCCTACTAATTATGGGAGAAGGGGTGCAGTGTGCTTTCCAGGCCCCCTTCACGCTGCTATGCTTAAGAAACAACTGCAAATAGACGTCAAACGACCTCAGAAGTTGACATTTGGAAAGGTTTTATACCTCATATATCGCATGAACTGGTATGCCAACCTTGTATATTGACTTGAGATTTTGTACTTCATTCCCAGCAGGTTGAACTAGTCCCCTTGGTGACTCGAATTGCTTCTATTTTGTTGTTGACATCAGAGTGAGCAGTAGCTCGCTTTCGTCCTGGAGATCTCACTACATATCACTTTGTCTAGGTTCACGAGGCACTGATGATCACTAATCAAGATGAGGCTCAGTATTCTGAACGAATTGTTTTCACTTATTAGAAAATTTTGAGAGCTCAGCTTGTGACCGTCAGACATGGCAAGTTCTCGATGTAGGCCCATCGTCAGCTTGGCCATCAAACCTCCAACTCACTCTCATCGTCAGATTAGATCATAGTTTAAGCGGTTTAATGAAGGACGGGCGATCGAGGGGCAACAGACGCGATCCTTCTGCCCCTGCCGCGGACGCAAGGATTACATGTGCACGTATGCACGGCTACGGTCTCACTCTCTGGCTCAGGGTTTCACTCTTTCACTCTTCCTCTCTCTTGCGACGAGTCTGGAGATCTTGCTACCCTCCCTTTATGATCATTCTTTAGCAGCCGACGACGTCGGAATAATAATACGTGAGTTGTCTGACCCCCAGGCCGTCGGCTCATTGCCCACTACCATTACCCTAAGCTCTTCACAGATCCCGAATCTTCATTGGACTAGATCCGGATCTGGAGTCACTGAGTTCATCATCAAGTCTATGGAGCGCTACAATTCTAAACCGCGCTGACTCTTATCCGATGCTAGGCTTGATCCCGAACTCACCTTCTGCGAGCGCATTGTTGGATGTGGCTATGGTGGTCATGGAGAGCGTACAGAATTGCGCACCGCTTGCACAGCTTCTTGGACCCAACTAGACGCATTCAGAAGCTGAGTCCAGAAGATTGAAGAAGTGATCCAGCTGCTTCATTCGAAAGATCTTGTGTTTGGTCATAATCTGAAGCCGGACAACATCTTTTGTGCCTGTTTTGCGCTGTCCCGAGGCTGGGGTCGTCACGCTGATCACAACATGTGAGTACGGGGCAATACTTGATGCGGGAGATGGGTATAATGGATCGCTGGCTCAGGGTATAGACCTGTATGCAATCTGATGAAGAAAGGTCATGATTGATCGTTATCGAAGAGACTGAGCGACTTGGCTTGAATTTGAGATTGCCACGAGATTACATATAGTGAAATATTGTATCAGCACTGTGAATTAGCATTCTTCAGCTGTTTCCATCAGAGCTTTGATGGAGATAGGTATGTGTGCGTGTGTGTGTAAGTGTCCAAGGTCGACGGGTGATTACGGTCGGTAGTAACGGCACAAAATATAAGCCCATTGATCTCCATTACCAGCTTTGTCCCACTTATGGGTTAGCAGGATTCTTATTCCAACCCATCTGTGAAATCGGCAGTGAAGACCAGAAAGTTGTGTTCTGCAACAGTCTGATGAAGATAGCGCTGAAGGCAGCAACGGAGACTCAAGATTTCTGTCATAAATAACCAGCTGCGTGTGTTCCCATCCATCTCCTTACGTTCTTCATCCCCTTAACTCATGGCTCTAACAAACTCGCGTTTGGTGGATCTGGCTGATGAAACTATATACCAGGTACTACTTGGCTGTCAATTTGTCGAGGAAGTGCTAATAACAACTGCCGAATAGTATTTTCAATGTGAGCCTTAAGTCATTCATGTACCACGTCACGACGACTCAGTAACGCAACACAGTATCTGCGGCAGTGGCATTTGTACGATAGGCCAAGCTCGCTTTCGTTCTGCGTGGCATTCGCTTATCTTCAACAAGACATATTATACTTTGACGACATTACATGAAGATGTACGTCTTATCCGATTTTCCTTTTAGAGTGTTGTGCCAAGTGGAACGAAGGTGAATGAAATTTGGCCGAGACGATGGAATCTTGGAAAGACGCTATACGTCCTCATCCGATATACTTCTCTCCTATCTTTTGCCGCTTTCATGCCGCGTAGGTCACCTATTCTGTTGGTTCTCAACTACTCAGATCGGTTCATCAACTCCCTGGCTTTCCAGTCGAACTTCGCATTTACACATCCCCATGGGATAGAAAGGTCAGGTCAACCAGATCGTTGCTGGGATGCCTTCATTCGGTTTCGACACTGACTACTGAGTCTATGCTTTCACCCCTCAGACTTGTCAAACTTTAAAAGTCCTTGCAGCCGGTGAGCTCGCGAGCCACTCTGGTAGTGGCCAAGGACACCGGACTAATTGATCACCCTCACGGCGTGATACATGTTCCTCACAGTCATAACCATAGTAAGACAACACTGTACAGAAGGTCTGGGATCTGAATTTAGCTGACTGGATGCTCACTAACTATTTCTGTCTTCCAACTCGGTCAGTTGCCATGGTGATTTGCATGTATGCGCTCTGGGGGGCCAGTCGGAGATTCTTGGTCTTGACCACGGTCGCATACTTGGTATGTCTGTTCCTCAATGAGAGTATCCCTTCAATACTCAGTCGACTCGCCTCTTATTGGGATTGACAGCTTTTGACAGGTCCCGTTTCTGTCCTAGAGATGCTTTTGGCTACCTCACTTGAAGGTTTGGCTCATTATATATAACTGGGGAGCTGAGGCCCTGTTTCGCTTATCCGCTCGTTCAGTCACCCACGAACCGCTCCGATACTATCTCGGATTCCAATGCACATTCGCTCCTCGACGGGTGGACGACCTATACCTAGCTGTTATGACGTACTTCTCTGCCGCTGGAACAATTTGTACGTCTGTTCCGATCTCTTGAGACCGTTGACGGGATATTTGACAACGCATTCAAACACCCGTCGTCTAGTGATATTTGCCCTGGGATTGTACACANTTTTTTGTACGGTATAGGAAGGGTAACAACACCTTGCTCAATGTTGTGCGAAGGGAGGGAGGGATCTACTATGTCTCCCTGCTCAGTGAGTTATAAAAGTCTCTCCAACAAAAGTGAAGCTCAACCGGCAATTATCACAATTCCAACTAGTCCTACGCTTCCTCGAAATGCTGGTCTGTATCCCTAGCTTTCGGGTACGCCTTACCCGCATTCTTAGTTCGATGGAAACCTCGTCGTTCTAATGTGTAAGGTCGCTTCAAATTTCAAATGGCTCTATTAGATTCAGGACAAGTACGGTGTACTCACTGCGTAAGTTTGCATTCACCAAATTATCCTCTCATTTCAATATCAACTTTCCGCATAGAATCGCCACAGTCATTTCCCCCATTTTTGCGGGGCGTCTTCTCCTCATGATGAGAAGAATAGAAGGTCAAGAGACTCAGGAGATCTTGTCTACGCTCATATTTGCAAATTCCAGGCAAATACAGTCAGACCGTTCAGTTAGCGATGATCTCGATTCCGGAAGCCTGACTCTACCTTGAATTTGTAAAGTTAGTGCTTGACGTCGCCTTTGTCGTGTTGCGCGAATTGATAATCATGCATGTCGCAATCCAGGTATTGACCTCACTTCTAGCTTTTGGACGATCTTGAGGACGTGTTGCGCTTCAGATAGCTAACATATTCGGCTTGAACTTAGTACGGGCTGCGGCTCTCAGTGCGAAAACCCCAAATACCAGCTGGAGGCACTCAACGCGCAGTGTGGGCAGTCTACCAACTGTGAGCGGAATATCAGTTCACTCACCCTATTTTTATCGCGGGCCGTTTGTATAATTATTATTCGCAAATAAAAAACATTTTTCGCGAAATATTTTGTCGATTTCGCGCAAATTGAGACCATTTTGAGTAGCGCAAAATTCTTTCAGCTCACGCGAAACTATTGAGTCGTCGCGCAAATTCTTTTTAACGAGCTACGCAAAACTTCCACTACGCAAAAATTCCTCTCTGGGCGCCGCCTTCAAGCCCCTCAGTGCCTGCCGTTGATCCTCGAAACTCTTCACGTCGAGGTACAGCTTCACCTCACAGATAATCGTCCCAAGACCTAGGACAGAGGTTTCATGTCTCCGGATTTGCACCAGTGCCAGATATCACCTTCGATCCAGGGCTCGGTCTTGACTATCAATACTTGTTGTATATGCTTCATAAAGCCAATATAAGCTACATAAACTTCTTTGATGTATATGCTCCTCATCGCTTCACCTCAAAGTCGTTTCCATTCAGTGCTTCATCCTTTTCTCTCTCTGATATAATGGTTACACTTACAGTCCTTTTCCTTGATAAATCAGATGGACTCTCATTGCCGTAGATAAAGGCAGATCTAATGGACTAGTCGCTACTAACTCGAATGAATCACGTTGTCAATGATCTACTAGTTTCACCCTGTTGACGAACCCCAGTGACCGTTATCAGCTCCGACTTGTTTTCATGTCTGAAATTTCAGACTTGGTGATTACTGTTGGCATAATTTTGCGCTACATTAAGAGTTTTGCGCTACTGAAAATGGCCTGAATTTGCGCGAGATCGACAAAAAGTTGCGCGAAAAATGTTTTTTATTTGCGAATAATAAATGTACGAACGGCCCGCCATATATTTTGGTTTGCTTGTTGACCCCATCGCTCGTTTGGGACCCTTACTTTAAATTTCCTTCTACGGAATTTTCTCTCTCGTAGACTCTTCTCGAATATTTGTAGGATATTACTACTGCACGGCGGGGTCGATTTTATTTCTCTTTGTGCGCTAAACGGACCAAATTACATACCTTTGAATAGAATTTATTGGGAAGTCCCTTCATTCATTTGTATCAAGCAGTCGTTTCACGTTCGTTTTCATTGTTATTCATCCTGCCTCTCGTTGTTGTTTGACGCTCTATCATTCCATTCCTCCCGGCCGGTTGTATCTGCTTGGGTCTCCGACAGTATCGTGAAGCTGTTGGCCCTAGTCTTTGCCACACAATGCTGCTCCTGATACGTCAAGCCGAATCAGTGCGTGATACCTTTGCTCATTTCAACCCTGTTAGCATGGGGAGCGAATCCTTGGGCAACGACTGTCACTGAGGAACGCGGTTTTGTGATGGTGCTTCTCCAGACGCGGCAATTCGGCGTATGGTACGGACTCGCAGGGGTGTGGACATGTGATCTAGGAGGAATATCTCGTAGACTACGTCTCGTTCCCATCCGCTTCTCTTGGGGAACTCATTCTCACAGGAAGTGCAAAGAGTTGAAATATAGGTGTATCCTCAATTCGGAGGTCGTCAGTCACCCTTCAAGTTGTAATCAGATGTATAGTTGTGTATCTTTGATTCAGTTCCAAATCGATACGAGGAGTAAGCACGAATATCCAAATTTCCTTGGGACTGTAGGCCTATCTAGACGCTGCCTATAGATAGATCGAGTCGGTCTGCGTGCTTTACATTAACGTGCATCAGCAATTCTCTCGGACACCCCCACAGGAGAGTGTTCCAGGACTCTGAGCAATATTTACAGCGGAGGAGTGGCATCTGACCTATCTCTTCAACCGGAGTCCAAGTGACGCCATCATGTGTACGATGGATACGACAGCCTACAAGCAAATTCCTATGCCCGAAGGCGCAAACATGACGCACAAAGTCGCGCAGACGTTTGGATCTTCGCAGGGCTGCCAACCTCATCAGATCATCAGGGAATGCCATTTCTTTCCCACAGATCTGTTTCGTCGGGGGCAAGGAAAGAGTGCATATCCAAGGGGAAAACTTGATATGTTTGAAGAAAAGGTGAGTATCGAACTCATCCCAGGCAAAAAGTCCGTCTTTGCAAGGATTGCCGTTTTCGTCGCGCAGTGGACAGACAAGAGCATAGTCGTAGGGATCAACCTCACAGTGAACGTTGAACCCGGCTTTACCAAGGGACAGCGGCAGGGCAGGCAAGTTGCCTTGCTTCAGTCCGTCAGGATCAACGTCCTCCTCCATCAATGTTGAGGTCTGATCAGTCTCGGCCAAAGGAGTATGATGCGCTTCGTCCTCTTGACCAAGAAATCTGGGAGGGATGCCCGAATCGTTGTCAAACGTATCGGTATCCGACTTTTGGACCTCATTATTCACTGTTAGGTCTATATCGTTAAAAGCATAGATCGCGGCTGAGCAGCTGTTGGGCTCGGTCACTGCAAGAAAATGAGCTGAGCGGGTAAGACCCACAGCAGCAAGGCGGTGAAGGCGTCGATGGTGCTCGTTGAAGATATCGCAGGGGTTGGCAGTCGGTCCAGTAGGATACCAATCAGTGATACAACTCTCAGAATCGGCAGCATCAGCCTGAGACTCGGAATCGTCGCTTTCAAATTGAGGTTGCTGAAGAGGATAGAACTCGCGTCTATGCCACTCTTCTTTCTTGATCAAGCCATTAGCAAAGAGATCGTCATGATCGCGCGTGTCAGGGGCTGGAGTTGGGTCTCGAGGCGGATGGACATCGCTGAAGTCGAAGTCTTGCGCAAGGACACGTCTGGGAGAGACGATGCGACGGTAGTACCGAAGCGACATGCCGAATCGAATTGGACTGTCTGCCTGCGTCAGTGAGAGGAGGAGGATGACAGCATGATAGAGTTGAAGACCTTAAATACTCACTACATACCGGCCCCCTGTTTGTGCCTCTGGACACTGCTTGGACAATCATTGTCAAAGATACCCGTACCTGACGTGTTCCCACTGGTGCCGTAAATTTCTGCCAATTCCCCCATTGTCCTGAGCTTGAAACTAGTCCACGGTCAGTGAAGACATCGGGGCGGCTAAACAACGAGAGCCGGAGTAAGCGGTCAATGATTGCCAGTGCACCGGAAAGGCACCGCGGCAAGTTAATGCCGAGTCCCACAAAAATGATGGCGAAGCCTCACAAGACACAACGTCATTGTCGTTCATGCTCACTTGGCGTTCACCGATATTCTTCCGACCATGGCCACGTCTGCAGCTCCAATGCATCCGCCTCTTCTCTCTTGCTTTCACTTGCCAGTGAAAGCTCGAACGCAATCTCCGCTGACCTGTTCGAGATAGTGATGAAGAAGTTCTTCAAGTCGATCAAGTCGGAGATCACAGAGTCTCTGGAGCGAACGGGTGAAGGAGCGACGGGTAGTAATGGACATGTAGGGAATGAGACTGGCCGGTTTTCATCGTCGGTCGCACCAGGTCCCCCGCCCAGAAACCAGTGGCTTCAATTCCGCAAGCATCGCGGAGTGAACTTGGGTGTGTCTTCTCCTTGCAGCATTGACATCTTTGTGCTCATTGAAGTCCGTTCGTCTCAAAAGGTTCATGGTTCGTCCTCGAGCGGTGGATAACAGACACCCCGTTTCGTCAGGCAGCACACCCGGCTGCTAGTGATCTTGATGTTGCCAAGGGCACTAATGCGAAGCAGCTCTTGGAGAAACATTGGGATACGTGGATAACACAGAGGGAGTGGAATTGGATGGCGAGTGTTGGTGTGAATTCTGTTCGATTACCCGTATGTTCCTGTTCCCATTTAAAATTGATATCTGTTGACCCTCGCTTCTCTTCCCTTAAGATTGGCTACTATCACGTCTGTGGTGCCGACAGGTCAATCCTGAACGACACCGACTTCTTCCCTTACTACTCGGTGTATGAAGGCGCGTGGAGGAGAATAACACAGGCAATCTTGACTGCGAGCAGGATGAACATGACAGTTCTCATTGGTACGTGCCTCTTCACTATTCTTAACCTTGTTCGTGCTCCAATCATCTCCCAATTCTCCAAATGTCTCATGCAATGTTGTCCACTTCTCTGACTTATTTTATAGATCTACACGCGGCTCCGGGAAAACAGAACGCCGACCCCCACTCAGGTACCTCCAACTCTCCACACAACTTCTTCAACGATCCCCACAACCTCCGCCGAGGCCTCTACGCCCTATCCTCCCTCACTCGCAACCTCTATTCCTTCCTCTCAGCCCAGTCTCCTCCCATTACAGGCACGGTCATCGGCATCGAGCTCGTTAACGAGCCCGCACCACCGACCGATAAAGTCCTGATGGACTGGTACCTCAAAGCCATCGATGAAGTCCGCGATGCGTGGCCTGGAGTCACCATCTATCTCGGAGAATGGTGGAAACCTAGCCTCTATGCCGACTTTGTCCTTCGCGAAGGTGTAGCCGGCGAAGGCGATGAAAGAGGTCTCGTCGTCCTCGACCACCATCTCTACCGGTGCTTCACCGCTCAGGATATTCGAACTTCCGTTCAAGACCATACACGTGCGCTTATCGACACGAACGGAGGGACGCAGAAAACGTTTTCAAGTGTCGCTGAGAAGATGGGGAGGGAAGCTGGGGGTGGGTTTGTTGTAGCTGAATGGAGCTGCGGTTTGAACTCCAGTTCGCTTCGAAACATCCCGGGTGAACGGAGAGCTTTCGTTGATGCACAGCTGTCCTTATACGAACAGTACTGCGGAGGGTGGTGGTTCTGGACCCTGAAAAAGGAGGAAGGCGTGTACCCACGAGATGTTGGTTGGAGTTTGAAAGATGCGGTTGAAGCTGGAGTCTTCCCGAACTCGATTGGGATGAAGAGGAAACGGAAGCCGGATACGAGTGTGAAAGAGCGGACGCGTCGACAGCAGGTTTTGGAGAAGAAGAGGAGCGAGGCGTTGGGAGCGCATGAGACGTACTGGTCCAGGTTCCCCGGACAATACCAGCATCATCGGTTCTCGACTGGGTTCGCCCATGGATGGACTGATTCATACTCGTTCTTCGACTCTCTCAATGCTGATAGCGCATCGGTGAGCGAGATTGGGTTCAAGGAAGCGTGGGCGAGGAGGAGGGCGAGAGGGACCGAAAATGAGTATGGTGAAGGAAGTGGGAAAGCGGGGAGGTGGTGGTGGGAGTACGAGCATGGGTTTGTGCAGGGGTGTGAGGCTGCGAGAATCGATTTTGCGAGCGTCTACTCTTAAGGAAGCTTGCGGCTTCTGGGATGTGCGTTCACACGTAATTGTTTCATCTTCGGATCGACAGCTAACATTCGTGTTTTAGGTACGCTTCGGAATGCAGTGCACCCGGATAAGCTTCGTTCAACGCATTTTGGAGAAAAGGCACTCGTCTTATACCACGCCTTTTAGTCCCGACGATTTGCTAAGTATACAGCGTTTTGGCTGTGAAGCGGACAGATTACGGAGGAGGGGCTGATGGAATGTCGATAATATGGTCTGGTTCCGTCCGGTTTGCAAATTTGAAATTGGAATTGCTTTGATCAATCAATCAAGGGCGCAGCTCAATCTGAGTGGGTTTCATGGGCACGAGGCCTTAAAGGATGACTCAAGCACTTAAGCTGAGTGGTACGATGCAATAGACCATCACTCTCTTGTTCCTTCCTCGATCTTGTCCCAGCCGCTAACGATTTTCGAAATTTCAACCGCTTTCCACCATTTGCGCACACCAGAATGCCCGGTTCCACTTCCAGCCCCGAGCCCCGAAGCATTAATGTGAGTCATCCAACTAAGTTTATACATGGTAAGAGGTCATTCGTACCTGGTTGACCAATCCAGTGTCCCCGCCCCCCTCCCGGTCTCGGGACCCTAGGAGTTGATGACGCTCGACCATCATTCGTCTATTCAGAGATCACCTACCAGCCCATTGAAGGCTCTATGAAGCCTACATATCCCTTATGGTGCGCCAACTACACTGCGGAAGAAGCCATTCAGCAGGCTGTCGCGGACTATATCAAGGCATCGTTCGGTCTCGTGATCGCAGAGGCGAGGTTGCAATCTGCAGCGGACTCGTATATGGCGTGTAACAAACAGATGAGCGAGCTTTCTATACATCTTGGGCGGACGGGCCAGCGCGAAGACCTGGCAATACGCGTGTGTTTCGGGATCTGAAACGTAAGTCCAGCTACTCTACTGTTCGTCCCTTCCCGGTTCGTCTTGCTTTGCTTTATCCTTCGGATGACTTTAGTTCCCCAGTGAGAATCATTTTGCTAACGCTCGCGTTTTTAGGCATGTCCCTCGAGGAGAAGAAGCAGTTGCTGGCAGGGTTGAAGGATGTGGGCCTTTGACCACGGAACTTTCCTTCATCTCCTCCTATCTCGTCCATGATCCACGTAGACCCCTTTCTTGTGTGTCCGTAGATGATCATCTCCAAGGACTTTCCGGCTGCTGATACGCGTACAGACTTATATCCAAATTTACCATTCCGTTTTCCTTGACCCCGTCGTTATAGGAAGCGTTGACAATCTATCCCTCTGGATCAACAGTTGAGAGTCACAATGAACCCACAGCGACAGCTCTCTGAGCTCGCAGCGCTGGACGAGGACGTGGGTTCGTATGGATCCATCCATTTCCGATCTCCAGGGCTAAAATTGGGCGAGACGGCGCTCAGTTGGTCCTCTCCCTTAGGGTTCCCCGCTCCAAACTGATTCTGCATGAACTCTGCGAGCCGACCGAATCCAAACGGTTGCTACTATCAGCTATTGGAGTCAACGACATCAGCGACTGATGAACAGACGAGTCCTACGGAGTTCATCAGACGGGCCTTAGGAAACCAAGCCCTTAAAAGGGGTTCCGATGCCTTTCGAATCAGTTGAAGCAGGCCCTTCGTTTTCCCCTATTACCATTGCTTTCTCTTCCACCTCCCCATCTCATTGGAGCCTCACAAAGGTCTTTGAAATGAGTGATCTTCCTTTGGCCGACTTTGCAGATTTAATATCGTGGCGCATTACATTTGATGTGAAGATTCATTCCTCTTGGTTGCTAAACCCGTTCCGCTGACTATCTCGGGGATGTTCTCTTGACAGTATGTCAGGCGTACGCGTTCATGCATACTACCTTGCGCTTAGCTAACCCGTATTGGCGATATCAGTGGCTGGATGCACAACATTCGTTCGTACTCTCCTCATGGGGTTCGCCGTAGGTTGTTTAGAGCGATCCAGATGTATTATTGCATGACAACGCTCGACGAAGAGGTGGGTAATACTCTTGCTACGATCGGTGCGCACTTCGGTAACACTATGTCGCTCCTTTATTAACCAGGTCTCGGAGATTTGGCTCCAGAGAAAACGTTTGGGCCCTGTACTCTTCCTCATCGCTCGATACTCGACCCTCCTTCAATGCGTGATCAAACTGCTAGGTAAGAACAAATATCTCCAAGTGTTGCAGAGTCTGAATTTCGTTCGAGTGTATCTACGTTTACCTATTCATTTTGATACTCAAGTGGGCAAGACTCAATGGCATTTTCTAACTTCGCTTCTGACTTGCATCTAACTTCCTTTCACCTCCTCAAGACTTGCTACTTTCTTTTCCGAGCCCTTGTTTGTAAGTCGTTGCGGTCTTGCGTTAGTTCTATCTTTTCGTCATGCTCACGTGGCAGCTCTCCAGTTATCTTATATGTATCATTTTCATCGACTGGAGGTACGTATGACGTTGGATAGCAGCANGGATGAATCCTGCGAGCTTACATGCAACCGTCCAGCGATATATTTACTCTGCATCTATGCCCTTCTTGGAGCTAGGAGATTCCATTTGATCATGTTCACAGTTCTCTACTCGGTGCGTGCTCACAATGTACTACCAGCACGCTCATTTTCCTTTTTAGAGAGCTCCCTGACCATTTGCTTGCATACCAGATGTTTACGATCCCTATTTTCGTTCTACTGATCGTGAATGAGAGGAAAGGTGCGTCGATTAACGGCAAATTTGTCTCGTAAGGTATACACTTACTGGATGCCACTCAGCCATATCTTCACCCGAGCCACTACGCCGTTACGGGTACACTTGCAACTTCGAGAAGGGAAACTACGTCTTCAACTTCTTGATTGCATGCCTGACTTTCGGGGGAATGGCTTGTGCGTATATGCCTGTTGTGACTATAAACGGTCAGATCATCTTACAGTGAAGACCAACTCTAGTGATCATGACGCTAGGAGTGATTACACTCGTCGTCCTTTATCGATCGCAGAACGGTTCATTGATCACTGTTATACGTCGCGACGGTGGGATCTACATGATCCTAACTTTTAGTAAGCACTTGGATGTCCGCACAGTAGTTGACCGTTCCTGATTTTACCGTAGGCCTCTGGCTCGCTGAAGCAATTTTTTCGATTCCCGGCTTCCCAGTGAGTCATCGCCCACAGACTCTAATTATAACCAGAGCATTCTGGAAATGGGCTGACTGCATCTACGTGCAAAGATCGAGGACACGTACAGGGTTATTTTCATGTAAGCCTGTTTCTAATGAGCCTGATGTCAATGCAGGATAACCGGAGAAAACCAGGTTGGCGTCACTTTTCAGCCCACTTGTCGCTAACCAGCTGCTACTCGACGTGAAGAGAGTTGCGAAGACTTCTCAGAAAGGTAAGATCTCGATAGCACACTGCCTCTCTCTGCCTTTCCAATTTGAAGCGTTAGAAGCACAGCCCGAAATCGAAGACCAGAGCGGGTGTCAATGGAACGTGAACGAAGGCCAAAAGGTGTAGGTCTCAGGAGTGGAACCGAGAGACAGTGATATGACAAGCGCCCATGATATTGGGTATTTATTAGCATCATTTATACGCGCACTTGCCCTATATCCACAGCATCTTCCTCCGTTTCGGATCGTAAGAGAATGCTTGCTCTCAAGTTGCTAGTGATGCTTTGGTCGTGGGTGCTTCTGACCCTAAGAACCAGCTCGTTTGCTGCTATAGGAGCAGCAAGAGATAGGATCCTGATAGTGTGTTAGTGTCGAATTCCTGGGCCTTTGAGAAAGGGAAACTAACGCCCACACTATCCCAAACTTATCTTCGATCTTTCCACACAGTTAATCAAAAATTTTACATATGAATCGATGCCAGCTGTCAACACTTACCGGCACACCAGGAATCATTAAAATTGCATCGCTAACCCAAAGTACTGTCGAAAACATATCAGCAGTGTCTGGGGGAAGAAACCAAAACCACAGACGTACCAAACGTAACGATATAGTATATCCCCCCGTCACGCCTTATGACTGTGATCAACGAGCTGTTCTGTTGTCGATAGCGAGTAACAAGTGTGAACACTCCAAGTCCAATGATTGCTGGAATGCGAACTGACATCAGACTAAACCAAGGCTGAGAGAAGAGGATATACGGACTTGCCATCCCTCCAGACGCAAGACATCCAACGGCAACTCGATACATTATGTGCCCGTCGTCGAAATTGCACGCGTAGCCGTATTCGCCCAAGCCAGACTCCGGCGGGATCGCTGTAATTGTGAGATTGTGGGTCAGGACTCAGCGAGAACTATAAGAACGGGGTGCTGTACCTTTCTGGTTGCTCAGCATAAGTAGCACGAATGCTGGCACGTTGAAGGCCTATGTGTAGATATACTTAATCTCTCCCTCCAGCATGAGATAAAAGGTAGTGCTTACTCCGAACAAGCACGCCAACACAACTAGATAGACGGCCCTGGTTTCGAGCAGCGCGTATAGGCATAAGAGATAGATACCTCCAGCCGATGTAGCTGTCACGTAGTTGAGGACTTGGAACCGGAACTGTCAGAAGTCTGAATAGTTAACTGAGAGCTCGAGCGTCACCAATAAGAAGCTTGTTCAGGACATTGCATACCTAGATATATGAAGAAGTGGTGAGACAGTAGTACGGAGGTATATATAGAGGGCGTAACTTGCCGGAACATCGAGCGAAATATCCAATCGAAGATGAACTTGACTTTGAGTGTTAGAAGGCCTTCCGGAAGATTGTGGTAGAAAGGAGATAGCTGACTGAAGAACTTGAGCCCGGTTTGAACAATAGTCAAATGTCGGGTAATAAGAAAGAGGGCTGGGCCTAATCTTCGACTCCGAGGCCAGACTTCTGCTACCTGTAGGGCATTAACCCTGGGAACGCTGCTCAGTGCACCGAGCCCATACCTCGTCATCGAATGTAAGAATGGAGTAATAAATCTGCGTAGCCGATATCAGCCATCCTCTTAGTGCGACAGCGCATTAATGAACTCACAAATCCGACACATCCAGCCACTGCAACCGGGCTTGCGCTGAGTTGATGTTACACTTTGGGGGAATTAGCACTCGACGTACGCATCACATACTACAGTTCCCAGGGTAGTAAGCAATGGAACATTGAAATACGGAAAAAGTCCAAATACATTTGAAGTCAAATGAGTGCCAATTTTCTCTGCAAGGGCGGCATTATTCTCAATCTTCATTCTGAAAGGACGTGGTGCTGCATCCAGTGCGGAGAGAGATTGTGGGGCTTTTCAGAACAGTTGGAACGTTCTCTTCGATCTTTACATAGTACTAAACCTGGGAAGATAGCATTCATAGCTGTGGACCTCGAACGCCATGACAGCATCCATGGATCAGAATGAACGAGAATTGTTTGCCGCAAATGTTCAGTTGAGCGACTTGGTCGCAACAAATGCTTAGTAGATTCGTTATCATTGACATCTTGAGCTCAGATAAGAACATCAAAACTTTAATGAGACATCCGATCACGTCGTGAAGATGGATGAGTACCTGGAGAGTCCAGCACCTCCACTTGCCGCAGTCGGTTTCGTGTAAGTTAAGCGGGGGAGTCGAAGAGTGCTCTGAATATCCTGAAATTGTGAAAAGCAAACTCAGACATGTATACCGGCTTCATTCACTTACCCAAATATAACAGGAACCGATTCTCCGATTCTCCTGGAGATGTTGCGGTGCATCGCCCTGCGAGAAGTGTGTACGGAGCTCCGGGCGCCACGCTAATTCCGTCGAATATAAGTAGGCCAATCTTGACATGAGAAACGGTTCTCTGTCCCCTTGATCGTCCTAGAACAGAAAGCGTCATGATCAACACCTCACAAACTCCCAAAAATCACCATATCCTCCATCACCGCATGTCACTCTCTCCGTCTCCCTCTGTCACACCCCTTTTCCTCCTCGATATTCTCAGGTCATTAACCCCCTCCCAGTCTCGGTAAAATGTCGGAGCATTATTGACATACAACTCAGCGGAAAACGGTGCGAGGCCAGCATACACCCAGGATAAAGTAGAGGGGAGCTCCAATATATCCGGGCCGCTCCCTAATCTTATTCCTTCGGGGATTATCACGAGTAGAGTCCTGGGTGATGGCTACAAGCGCCCAATTTGTTGGCTAGCGTTCATCTCGCTGGAGCCAGCGTTCTATTCCCAACCCCCGAGCGCTTTTATTGCTTCGCTCACTTAGTCGGAGACTATCTACGACGGCTCACTCTCTTTCGATTTCTACGGTGTAAAGATCACCGACCCCAAGGGCTGCCATTCGAGTAGCCTAGGAAGATTACTCGAAGCTGGCTTCGGTCTGTAGCTCGGTAGATGTTTGTGAACCAAACATTGGAATGAGGGTCGCGGGATCCGAGCCTAGGCTCTCATCCATTGATTCATGATACTTTATCCTTTCGTGTATCTACATACTTGGGACTTGGCAAAGAGAAGGTTGGAAGGTTTCGTAAAGACAAAGGGATGAAACGATGAGACACCGGGGTCAATATGAATGCATGTTAGATCATATATCAGATGATATATACGATTGATGAATCTACAATGGAACTATCGCGATGTAGAATCCTAGGTCCAGATGATATGCCAGAGTGACCAACGAAAAAAGGAAGAGAGAAGAGAAGAAGGAAAAAAGGAAAAAAAATAGAACAGAAGATAATACCGAGCCAAAACAGGAGGAACACTGAGGAGATGTGGCTGGCTCGATACGAGTCCGAGGTGGAAGAAGGGGTCAGGAGGGGGTCGGGAGCCAACAACAACACAAAGGGGGGTACTAGGGTGAAGGGAGGGTGGGTGCGAAAGCGGCGAGCTCGAGGGTGGAGAACCGAAGGAGGCGAGGCGAAAGCGAGGGAACGGGAAAAGCGGAAGAGACAAAGAATTTATTATATAGTCGAGGACTAGATACACACGAGTTCCCGTGCCAACGTATTAAGAGTGAAAGCTGTCGTAGGATCGTCAACGAGATGAATGAAGAAAGAAGTCGGGAGGTCGGTGTGAGAACCTGAGCGCTTGCATACGAAGCCTTGGCGCGGACTTTTGCAGCTCCCTATCTAGCTGCGAGTTGAAGTCCGGTGCAAGCTCCGGTTGGACCTCATCATAAATACCAGCCACCGACTTCGAGGGTGACGATGGACTAGCTCAGCAAGAGGGCGGGTGTGAAGAGGAGGGTGAGCATCGACGCTCACGATGTCAAGCTACAAGTTTAAGGTACTCAATTGTTGCCTCTTGATTACTCTACTAACTCGTGTTCAATCTCCTAGTCGATCGCAAAGATTGAACCCATCAATGACGCTACAGAGATATTCAAGATCCTTCGTCCTACTAATCGTTTCAACAGACACGGAGTCAAGTCATTGCCACGGAATGGAAGATTCGCTCAAGCTGCCGTTGATGCTGTGAGCAAAGAATAGGAGTCGAGAACTCACTGATACCCCCACTGAGCGCAAGGGATAGGTCGAGCATATGCTTGGACGGAACCTCGCGATCGAAGTAGTCAAAGCCGTCCATTCCTCTGGCGCGCATTGAATGGAAGGGCGAAGATCCAAATCAATCTGGGTTTTTTCGCTTTGCTGTCGCTCTCTGCTTTCATGTTGATGTGATTCTTTGGCTAGGGTGGACTGTTTCTTGGCCCTATGGTACTTCAAGTTTTTTCAGAGCATCTTCGCATCATTGGGGATATACCTGAGAATGTACTCGTCCCATCGAAGCAATTTCGTGGTGCCCTGATGATGACTATTTATACTGTGAGTATTCTTCGTAACATCCGTCCATGTGCATTCACTCGTTGCAGCCAGCCAGATCAACCGAGCGCTGGAGTACGTGAAGCGGCAAGGCTGTTATCCCTCCTCGGAACGACAAGATTGGTCATTTCTCTGATTAAAACTCGGGCGATTATGATCGAATTACAACCCGCAACGGCCAGGAGTACCGAAAGCGGGTCGAGCGTGCTACAGTATTCGCCAAGACAATTGATTCCTTCACCGACGAGCGATGGAGGGCGATTATCAACTCTGCAAAGGCCTATGTGGTAATGGAGGATCCATGAAAGTCTTACGACGGGCGCTGCGCTCGGGTGGGTACGGTTCCTCTTTGGGAAGACAATATCGATGACTCCAGCGATGGGGAGGTCATCCGTGATGTGATGTTCGATGCGCCCAAAGCTGAGCGTTCAGTGCCCCGCCGGGGCGATGAAGCACCGCCAACTGTGCCCTGATGTGTCATTTGTCCATACGGCTGTACTCACTGACCCTACGGCGTAATCAATACCAAATATTCGTCCTAATAAATTTGTTACTTTTTCCGCAAATGGGGTGACTTGGATAAGGGCTAACCCATACTTACATATGGCACGGCAACGACTTATTTCCCCTTCCCTCAGTGAATGGAACTTGGGTAAGTCAAGGGTACCCGGCTTTTATAAATAGCTATGTCTTATCAGTGCTTTCTGACTTTTCTAACTGACAATGAGTCTGGGAATAAGTACGTGCAGATCTCCTGATGAGGATACTCTTTACCTCCGCATTCATTCATTTCAATCTTGATTGAGGATCGTGGACACGAGACCACATGTACAATCTGAGCTACTTCCACACCATCCGGTACCGATTCTCAACCCAGGAGGTGGTGGTGCGACCCGACACAGGAAAGGCCGATAATCACGGTAGTGTTTTGGAGATCATGATATATATACTCTATCTGTATCCTGACTCATTCTGCTCTCCCTTTGCTACACATTACCTCCCTCCGCTACGCTTATGAAAAGGATGCTTGATATCCAGTTGGCCCTTTGTTCGTTTGCTCTTCCGACCCTGAGAAGTAACTCGTTTGCTGCTATTGGAGTGGCGAGCGATAAGAGCCTAGCAGTGTGTCAGTGTTTCTTTTCCTGTTTGCTCAACGAAAAGTAGACGTACATCCATACGATTCCGAACCTATCTTGGATCTTTTTACAGGGTTAGTGGGATACTGTTCATCTTGTGAATCGATGGGCGTCAGCACTTACCGGAATTCCAGGAATCAACAAGATTGCATCGCTAACCCAAAGCACTGTGAAGCATACGTCAGGGTGTTGTCTGAGGAAGGTAACTTTAATACAAAGACTTACCAAATGTGACGATGTAGTATATNCCCCCCGTCACGCCTGATAACTGTAATAAACGAATTACTCTGTCGGCGATAGCGAGTTATAATAGCAAACGCTCCGAGGACGATGATCACTTAGAACGTAAATTGAGATCAGACGGATAACGTGAAGCTGGTATGGGAAGCTACTCACTTCCCATTGCTCCAGACGCAAGACACCAGACAGTAAACCGATAAATCAAGTTTCCGTCATCGAAATTGCACGGGTACCCATATTCAGCGAGGGCTGGTTCAGGTGGGATGGCTTAACAATCAGATTATTCTCAAGCTTCAGCGAGAGCACGAGAGGAAAAAACGTGGGTTTTCATACCTTGTTGGTTGCTCAATATGAGTAACACAAGTGCCGGCACGTTGAAGCCCTACTTTTCAAGATACGTCATTTTTCCTTGAAGTATGATTCAAACGGTGGTGCTTACTGCAAACAAGCACAACAGCACAACCAGATACCGCTTTCTGGTTTCTAGCAGCGCGTATAGACATAGTGTCCAGATGCCTGCAGCCGTGGTGACCGTCACATAGTGGACGACTTGAGACTAGAGTTATGAGAAGCTTGAAGAGATATACAAAAGGAGGCGCATCACCTATAAGCAGTTTGTTCAGGATGTTGCATGCCTGGATGTTGAGAGAAGCGTTGAGACACAAATCGGGTCGTAAACGGAGCCTCACTTGCCGGAACACTGAGCTGAATGCCCAAACGAAAATGAGCTTGATCTCAACTGTCAGGAGGCTACAGGAAGATCGTTGTAGAATGGAGGTAACTGACTCATGATCTTGAGTCCAATTTGAACTAGGGTTAAATGTCTCGTTATGAGGAAGAGGGCCGGTCCAATTATTCGACTCCGAGGCCAGACTTCTGCAACCTGAAGGACACACGATGGTGGGCGCATTAGCGTTTTTGTCCGATGGTGGTTGCAGAGAACCGATTTCATACCTCTTCACCCAACGTCAAAATGGCGTAGTAAATCTGCGCACGGTACCCGACGTCAGTTACTCACTTGTTGGAAGCACCGAACCAACAAACTGACAAACGCGACACCTCCAGCGACTGCGACCCGGCGGTTTGCGCTGAGTTTAACTCAAACTTTGGTGAAGTTGATGGCCGACGTACGCATCACATACTATGATGATAATGAGCTCCGGAACATGAATAAACAGCAAAATTACAAACATTGGCTGTCAAACGAGTGCTGATTTGGTCCTCAAGGGCATAATCGCGGTCGATATTCATCTTGAGAGGGAGTAGCGCTCGCTGCGTTGAGCGCAGAAGGAAGAATGAGGGGCTTTGCACGACAGTTGAAACGTCCTCTCCTTATTATACATAGTGCCAACAATCGGAGGAGATTAAATGTCTGCGTGCCTTGGATGTCATGACAGTCCGAACAAGTCACCTAGGGCGGTATCATCAATCAAAACAGTTTTTGATTGTCTTATGATCGAGCCGATCCGCATTTTTCAAAGGACAACTCAATGTTTCGCTTGTGTTTGATAGGCTGGCAACATCCCTGCACCCCTTCTGAAACCCCAAGAAGCCCGTGGTCAAGAGTTTATTGTTTATCCTGAACAACAAAGAAGGGTCAAGAAGCGCCTCCCTTCTCCCTATGCTGTACGTTCTCTTCGTCCCAAACTACCCAATAACGGAGAAGGCATGGGCTCCAGAGATGCAGACCTGGGCTTGAAACTTGTTGACCAGGCCTTGCGCCCATTTACGTTTAGCAGGTACCGTCGCAAGTCAGCCTGACTTGCTCGCACAGCTTGCTGATGGATGCACTCGCACCGTCTCAGTTCCGGATCCGCCGAGCGGCCTTGTTCCTAAAGAACCGTATCAAACACCGGTTGCATGCAGATCCGCCAGTACATAGTTGGCGACATTGGGAGAAGGGTTAGGCACTTACCGGCTTTCCTGGCAACTGACCCCGCCGGCTAGTAAACCGATATGCCCGACTCATCCCTGGCGCTCGGCACGCAAGGCCTCGCAGATGTGGCGACAAGAATGGAGAAAATTCTATACTTCACAGTTCGTCACACTGCCCTCCTCCCATTGTTTTTCTGGGTCCTTCGTGAACGTGCTGGGTGAATCTCTTCTCCTGGAATGGAAATCCACTCACAGGTCGCCTCGTGTTTGCCAAGATGCTTCATGGTCGCTACAACCTTCAATGTCACAGGTTCTCTCTTATTTAACGAGCGCCGGGATGCACCTAAACCCTCGATCTTGGTCAGGCATGGAGGGCGGCATACTTATCTAGACAAGAAAACGAAAACGACGGAGAAGCCCCTTGATGCCGCCAGAGATGGCGTCGTACAAGCTTAGGGAAAGGCGCCTTTGTCTCGGTAAGAAAAAGATCTATTAATTAGTTAAGTACTACACCGATGGACTATCAGCATCTAGTGCCCGTTTCAAGCTCCATCTACGCACTTCGAGCATCTAAAAGTATTAGACTTTTAGTCGACCTGGTCGAGGACACCAGAGCTGGTGATGACAACTTTCTGCTGGGGGCGTCCGCTCTGGGTGCCAACAGCCTCGACGGCCTTGACGACGTCCATTCCTTCGACGACTTCACCAAAGACGACGTGCCTGCCGTCCAACTGAAAAGAAGAAGAGTAAGCAAGCGATCGGTGCCAAAGAAACGGACAGGCGAGAATGGTGGGGTTTAGGGATGAAGGTGACCTACCCAGGAGCAGGGAACCGTGGTGATGAAGAACTGGGAGCCGTTAGTGTTGGGCCCAGCGTTGGCCATAGAGAGAAGACCGGGGCGGTCGTGCTTCAGCTTGAAGTTCTCATCTGTTCCCAAGTAGGATGGCCTTTGTCAATAATCCTCCTTGGGTTCAATGAGTGGCAAAAGACGCACCTGGGAACTTGTCGCCGTAGATAGACTTTCCGCCGGTCCCGTTGTGTCGGGTGAAATCGCCTCCTTGCAACATGAACTGTAAGACGAAGCACCACGACACGTCAATGAAGGGCAATTGGTGCAGACAAGGGAGCTGGACGCACACTGGGGATAATTCGGTGGAAGCCGCTTCCAGCATATCCGAATCCATGTTGGCCAGTGCACAACTCTCGGAAGTTGCGAGCTGTCTTGGGGACAGTCTCGTCATAGAGCTTGAAGACGATGCGGCCACTGGGTTGCGAGTTGATAGCAACGTCAAACTACGTCACAGACTTGTCAAAGATACTTCTTTTCGGAATGAAAAACAAGAGACGCACGAAGACTTTGTTACTGCTTCCATTCGCCCGTGCAGCATCGACAGCGTTGGCAGTTCCGGTCGCGTTGGTCGTCGCGGTTGTCGAGTTCGAGGACGACCAGGGCCATGACCAGGCGTGCATAGTTTGAGGTTCAGAACCGTCCACAGCGGCGTTGGAAGATACAGAGAGGAAGGAGGAAGGTTTGAGAGCAGCAGAAAAAGAGTCATCGTTGAGCACCACGTATGTCACCGGAACAGCGAGAAAAGAGGAAATGTACAGGCTTGGTTTGCCGCTGGCTGCGGTCGAGGCGAATCGGCGGAATGCTGACGAGAATGCCATGGCTTTTGTGGGTGGTGGTTTGGACGGAACGAGGAGGAAGGTCGAGCTGGAGAAAGTCTGGTGGGAGCACCCGTCTGATGACGCGACTACTTTTGTCCGGCTTCTCCGTCCGCCGGCAATCAACCGGCGACCAGAAAGGAACCATCGTCAACAAGCGCGCGTCTGCAATATTTTCTGCCAGTTTGTGCCAGATTCGCAAGTGAAGCGAGGGAAATGAGAATGGACTGGTGCTACGGTTGAGCCTCTATCAGATTTCTGATAGATGCCAGGTATTATTTCACCTCCATCGCCCGCCTAGCTCAATCGGATAGAGCGTCAGACTCTTACAGGCGGGGGAAACAATCGTCCTCCCAGGATGGAATCTGAAGGCTGCGAGTTCGACCATCGCGGTGGGCTACTTTCGTTTTTGCTGGTTTTCCTGTTTCATGTGTACGGCTTCCCAAATCAATATCAATGTCATATATGCCTATCAGTCCATCAGCGCCTGCACAAGTACACGGGGTAAGGTAACGAAAAGGTTTCATGTCCACTATTCTTCTATCGCATCGACCTCACAGGCCAAAATGAAAAATTCCAAGCAGTTTCTACTTCTTGCTATCAAGCGCGATAGTATAGTACCCTTCAGCAAGCTTCAACATCTTCTGACACATATCTCCGGCGATTATTTGAGAAAGCCTGGTCGAATGTCCGTATAACGTTGAATGAGCGTCTTCAAAGGCTGGATCGATTAGGTGATAAGCTCGAGCACGGCCGTGGTGGCGCCAAAGGGGGTAATGGTAGTATCCTGCCTTGATGCTGACATTCCTTATAGGCCTAGCGTAAGTAGGAGCATCGATATAATGAGAGTCATTATTGCGTGGAATTTGGCAGAGCAAACAGTGGCCGTAATTGAAGGCGGTGCGCCCGAGCCCCTGAGTGGTACGAGGACTGTATACATGATTGAGTTAAGGAGGCGGTCCACCACGGCCGGTACCGCCAGAGCCAAGATTGAACCCGAAACCTGGGTCACCATGGAGTCCCTGACGTGGGTTAAAAGCCATGGAGTGCGGTATATTGAGAGTAAGCTGGCGAGGGAGGTACAACCGATAAAGGACTCGGATTCCAGGCTAAGGTTTAGGTTCTTATCTGTTCTTTATACGACTCCTTTGCCTGGAACTTACGCCCTGTTTAGCCCAAGAACTGGCTAGAAGAGCCTTCAATCAATGTACATAGCCGGAGTAGCGAACTCGAAGGCCTCCATTGCAAATCATCGACCAGAGACCAGAGCGTTCAAGTTCAGCTCATGCCTCGCGCTGCAAGAGGACATTCATTACCTTATCTGTTCTCTGTGTATGGGTGGGACCGCAGCATGCTATGACAATCTATCCTATTCGATGAATAGAAAGAGGTGGATCCCATCGACATGTCCTCCCAAAGGCGCCAAAGGCGGCAATTCGGAGGTCATCGGCCAAGTTCCACGTTCATATGACCCAAATCTGAATGTCTATGGATTCGGGCATAGTGTAAAGGTAGCACGTCCCTGAGGCTGTGGGTTCGATAGTCCTGACTGGACGCTGGATGTACGTTCGTCGAAGGCGTTGACCGTTGATAGGCGTAAGTCCAAAAGCGTGTTATCAGAGACTGGATCCATAGCGTCGATAGGGCTTGTCAGGGTTCGATTCCCTGTGCTCGATTTCGAGCTTGTTTTATTTGAAGCTCTCAAATCCGCCAGACTCACTTGCCCTCCAACATTCAAATTTGTGGAATTGACCCTCAATGTCTGTGACATCGGGCGTAGTGTAAAAGTAACACGCCCCCGCGAGAGGGAATCGTTGGGAATATACCTAGGGGCCACCTTTGTGGAATTGACCACCTCGCGGCAGGGTATCAGAGTTCGGTTCCCTGTGTTCGAACTTGTTTTCACCTCAGGCAGGAGCGAAGCGTGTCACGTGCAGGGCCAAGAGGGCCTTCTCCTCAACGGTCGGAAGCCCCTTCTTAGAGGGGTATTGCCTGAGCAGTATCCCTCTATAATCCTAATTTGGAACGGTCAAAAAATCAGGAACGTCGAGCAGTTGGCCGAAGTGCTCTGGAACCTGCATGGCAGATTTAGGATTGTTGGCAGATTCCGAACAGAACTCTGGCAGTAGGCCTTTCTCTTATGTTTTGCACGTATTCCCGTAGAATAAAACTGTGGGTCATTCTTTAGCTTCAATGACAAGTTATTCTAAGTCGAGGTCAAGTCAATTTTCGAACTTTACCGCTCGAACCTCAGCTCTGAGTTTGCTTTCAGGCACATGGTGATGTCGGCGGCAGAAAACATAAGATTCGAACACTACATATAATATACATAGGCCGCAAAATGATAATTGGTCAGGTAAAAGGTGCAGAACGAGACAGCAAAGAAAGGTCCGAGGAAATGATAGGCAAGAGGAGCAGGAAGGTACTACAGGGTTAATAAGCAGAACAACAGCGCAAGCAGTCCTCAGTTAGCCCCGTCTTCTGTCCCTGCGGCACGCTGGCCCCCAAAAGCTCCAGCGGTGTGATGGGGATACGGATAGTACGTCTGAGCAAGAGGGTGCCCACCACCCTGTCCGTGCACTGGAGGAGGGAGGTTGTAGTTTATCGGAGCAGGAGGCTGTCCACTGCCCTGGCCATGCGTTGGGGGAGGGGGGTTGTAGCTTGCATGCTGCTGCCAGTAGTATGGGTAACCAGCTTGGTGAGGGTGTGGGGCATTCGCAGTTGACGACGGGTGGTGTGCATAGGCAGATTGAAGGGAGGCTGGGTCAGGGACAGAGGCAGCAGGCAGATGGGAGGCAGCAGAGGTGGAGCCCGCATCGAGCAGTCCTGGTGCGGACAAGGGAATGGTGGAAGCGGACGCAGACTGGGCTGGCGTCGAGGTGGACGGGACTGTCAGGGGGACCTGGGAATGCTCCAACTCCTGCATGTTCTCCTCGCCAGCACCCTTCGTGACCATCAGATGTTTGCGCAGACGGGGCTTAACGCGCTGGCCACCCGTGGTGGCACCCTGGTTGGACTCTGACCCTGCCGAGTTCGGTCCACTCGAAGACGACGACGACGCTGCTGGTGGATCTTGCTTCTGCCCTCCCTTGGTCAGTGTGAAGATAGACTCGTTGTCGGACTCGATAGGTGGGGACAGGAGGGAATGTCAACGCTTAGAAGTCCGTTTGATAGGGCTCGGACTGTCGTTGTTGTCGGAGGGGAGCTCGAATACATCATCGTCGCTGTTGTCGACAAAAGGGACAGGGATCTCGACATTGCCAACCTTGACGTGTATCTTTTCGACCTTTGGGTCACCCTTCGGCCGCGATTTGGTAGGAGGTGGGGGTTGTGTTGGTGCCAGGGGTAGATCGTCGTCGGTATCTGAGACGACAACCGAGGGCTTCTGCTTGCCTTTGCCTTTGCTGGACTTGGAGCTGCGAGTAGTTGGTTTCGGGGGGACGTCGAAGGTTACTGATCGCGTGGACGGCTGTCCACGCTTTGTCCTACTTCCTGTGGTCGATGAACGGGACGAGCCAGCCTCGGGAGCGGAAACGCGTGGAGTGCCTTTGTAGTCACTGGTCCCATCGGCGAACCACCGACGAGCAGCAACTTGCTCCGAATCGGCAGGTGGAGCCTCCTCCACAGCAACCGGCAGCTTGTAGTCTTGGAGTTCTATCGAGGAGAATGTGAGTGATCGTCAATGAGCAGATGACAGAAAAACACGCACTCGTCATATCCCGACGTTCCATGCGAATCTTTCCGTCCCGAAACCTGAATATAAGTTTTCGGATGCCTTCTACCCCGATAGACTTGATCCCATCGGGCTTCGAGTCCTTGTCCGGGAAGGGCACCTTGTGGGCCCAACCAACAATCGCAAGTCCTTGACCGGCGAGCCTGGTCGGCAGATCTTGCCAGCGCAGATTGACCGACTCCATTTTTCCGCCTCCCACGCCTGCAAGTTGAGTCAGATGACGAACTGGGTTAGAGCATTGGAGAACATACGAAATCCGGCTTGAAGGTAATCCTGAATGATCTTCCTGCCATTGTCAGTACTGACCTTGCTGACGGCCGCATTGTTCATAGCGAGTAGCTGGCATATTCGTTTGGTGAGGGTTTTGTCGGCCAGCTTTTCGACNTTTTTTGAAGAAGTCTCAGGTGTTGAAGTCGTTGTCGTTGTCGTCACCATCGCTGTCGGAGCCATCTTCAGAGAACAATTCTGCCTCCAGCTTCCGCTCCTCTTCCTTTGCTTCCCGATCCTCCACCAACTGCTTGGCATAGTCCTTCGCAACATAGTCACTGAAGAGAGCATGAGCAGTGAATACCAAGAATATCGATATTGTTTACTTACTATGAGTGGATTTTCATCTGCCCAAGCAACGCATTCTCCGTCATCAGCAACCTCTCCTTCAGAAAGTCGTCCTCGAGGTTCTTCGACAGGTGTAGTTGACCCAGGGCTTGATCCTCGTTCACACTCTCACCACACGCCATGACCATTGACTGGAAGCCATGTACTTCTTCGCCCCAGGCAGCCTGAATAAGAGTGTCAGAACATATGGTAGCAGTGAAGAGAACCCTTGGTGACATACCAAATCAACCATATTGCTGAACCACTTCTGGAAACTGCGCTCACGCTTGCCTACGGTCTCAACTTCGACAGCAGCTGCACGGTGGAAGTCGGCAATAATGAGCTCCTCCCATTCAGGAAACTCCTCCTGGAACGACTCAAAGTTATCACTTGCTGGATGGGAGTCAGCTCAGATCAAGGAGAATAGAAATGAACGAACTGACGTTGGGCATCGGGATTGCCAACACGATCTCGTTCCTCTCGACAGTGGCGCCAGAAGTAACTGACCCAGTAGTTCCAAAGGCTGCGTGAATATGTGACCTTGTTTCCGATGAGTTTGTTGAGGACGTGAACGAGAACATCGAGCGGCCGATTGATTTTGGCGCTGGCGTCGGTGAGCATTTTGAAGGCATCCTTCGCAACCTCCTGTACAAAACGCCTCTCCTCCTTGGTGAGAGCACCGACTTTGAAGGATTCGGAGGTGCCTGCAGGGCTGGAGGGGCCAGGGGGAGCAGAATGGTCGGAGGGAGGAGCAGGGGCAGAAGGAGCGGAGGGGAGAGAGGAAGCAGAGCCGCTGTCGTTNCCCCGAGGCGACGCCAATGATGCGTTGGAACGCACGGAGGGGTGACCCAGATTCCGTGCCCATAAGCTTAAAAGCGTCGGCAGCAGTGCGAGGAGTTGACGGCTCGGCGGAGGCAGCATGCTTGGGGATACGATGCTGAGGAGTGGAAGGGGGGATGGCAGATTGAGAACGGGAAGTGGAGGGTCCACCGTGCTTGCTGCCAGGCTTTTTCGAAGGAGTTTGGAAGGATGGTGGCTCCAGGCCATAGTCCTTGAGGTCATTCTTTGTGATGTTCCCCGTATGCCACCTCGAGATCTGCCTGGAGGGTGCCAGATTGGAGGACGTTGGAGGCGGCAGATTGGAGGACGCTGGAGGTGGCAGATTGGATGACGTTGGAGGCGGCAAATTGGAGGACGCTGGAGGGGGCAGATTGGAGGACGTTGGAGGGGGC
>JANBPK010000951.1:0-75179 GCA_027579435.1 Candolleomyces eurysporus
AGGTCTTTCAAAAGAGGGAGACATTGCAACAGGGGGAGGTCTTTCAAAGGAGGGAGACATTGCAACAGGGTGAGGTCTTTCAAAGGAAGGAGACATTGCGAACAGGGGAGGGTCTTTCAAAGGAGGGAGACATTGCNAAAAGGGGGANGGGGCATGCATTGCAATGGGGTGAGGTGCTGGAATAGGGGCATGCATTGCAACAGAGTGGGGTGTTGGACCAGGGGTATGCATTGCAACAGAGTGAGGCATTGCAACAGGAGTATGCATTGCAAAAGGGGTAGGCATTTCAATGGGCATGTACTGAGAAACATTGCTGGGAGTTAAGGAGACTACCCCTGGGCATGAATGGTAGTAATAGGTGGTAATGGACCCTGGTTAGTGATGCCCCTTGAAAGCCAGGTAATTGCTTACCATTGAGAGCATATACTGTTTTAGATGCAACAAAATCAATGCATGAAACATCTATTCACACCCACAGAATTCAATGCAAGATCAAATTAAAGAGATGAGGAAAGCACTCACCACTCCAAGAAGGTGTGGAGAACCTAGAATCATGCCTCCAGTCATCATCATGACAAAGTGAGCAATCTGACCCAGTCTTGAATTTGATCAAGGATGAATGTGAGTATTTTTTGATAGACTGTAGGCAGAATGCAGGGAGACTTGCAAGACTCACCAGCTCCATCAGAACCTGGTTGATTCTATCACTGGGATGAAAGATCTAGAGTTGCATTGTAATGATTCTTCTACAAAATACCAAGAAACGGCATACCGGTTTCGAAGATTCAGGAAAACCGTCCACTTGCATGTCGCCAGATAGTGATCCAGACCCATAGTTCGAAGAAATACTGGCCAATGAATTAGAATCGCCTGCTTCAGATCCCTCATCTACTAATAATGGATCATTGGCGTTTTTGCCGTGACGGCCTGTTTCTTGTCCATTGGCCAGAAAGCCTGCACCCAATGGAGCATCTTTTGAGATTTGGCCATCGTCATTGGACTGCGCTCGCAGGGTCGCATTCAGCCTACCGCGACACTCCCGAGAGAATGACAGTTTGAAGCCCCGGAGGAAAAGGCACTGATCCTTGCCTTTATAGCTTTTGCCAACCTGTTCCGAGTTCGATCCAAACCGTGCCTCCCCCATCCCACGAGCTAACCAATCATACGTCGGAACTCGGGGTTTTTTCTTCATGAACATGAAGATAGACCTTTTTCTTCTTGAAAGCGTGAGGACCTCGCCCGAGGATTGCGTAGGACCTTGATATGCTGCAAGTGCCCAACTGTCGCTCTTAATGCATCCAGAAACCACATAGAGGGACTCATCATCTGCAACCCGTCGAATTGCATTTGCGTGTTGGTAGACGGCTCCTGCATGCTGAGTCAGGAAGTCGCGGAGAGCAGCAATGTGGACTAGTTGCTCCAGGTCCGCTGGGGTCGTACACGCAAGCAAAGCCCCTTGTTGTCCTTTACAACTAAATTGGTATGATTTGATGGAACTTTGGCACACGGTTGGTGAAAACTCGTCTACCATGAGGGAAGAAATTCGAACGCACCTTCCATCTTTCGATCGGCGAACGTTGGCTGACATGCCATTGGTAACGGCGTCACCTTCTGTAAAACGACTGGGACGGGTAATGCACTCGTTGGACGGCAGCTGGTGCGAAAAAGAGTTATCCTCCCATATGTTGAAAATTTTTGTGAAACCGTCCATGAGATCGAACGTTCCCACATCACCTGGAACTATTCCCCTGCCCCCTACCGACCTACGAGGCCTTGGGTACCAACAAGGCAACCCAGCCTCGGCACACAGCATACTGCGAGTGTATATTTCAGCGTTTGTCACGATCGATCGAGATTTCTCTCGCATATCCAGTTTGGCCATTTCAGACTGTGAGGGCGGAACGAAGTCAACTTCAGCTTGCAAGACTCGATGGAGATCATACGCACTACATCATAGTCGCCCTGAGATTTTCCTTCAGCAAGATCATCATGTACCGATGAAACTGGCAGGGATCTTGCATCATTCATGGAGTATTTCGCGCCTATTGTGCCAGTGGTCATTGACGCCGTTTCAGGCGACGGAAGCCTAAGAGTGCCTCTGCTCTCNTGGGGATTGGAAGCGTCCAGACACCCGCCGCACCATACGNCCCCCAGTTCTCCCAAAAGCCAGCAGGGGCTTCTCCCGTTGGGCCGAAGTGGAAGTTGTAGTTGTACATGTCGTTCCCAGCGGTTTTGAACTGAGGGTTCTGCAACGACTGGCCGCTGGCGTACGGGAAGAGCTCTATGGCTACGCGATTTTGTAATTCTGCCATATTTTCAGGGTACTAAGAAATGTCGGTTTCTGGGGTAGGGTGGGATAGAGGGCTCAGGAAGTTGACAGGAGAAGGTTTGTATCCAAAATAGCGCCGGAAACGGAGGTCAGATGAAGGACTTACCCACGGTCGATCAAGCCAAACTCGTCAATGGGAGCAGAAGGACTCGAAATTGAAAGGTCTTGAGGCACAAATTCGGACATGACGAAGAGGTTGCGCGAGTTTTCAAATGATGAGTGCAATTGAACCTATATAAGATTACTCGGAAACCACATCAACATCGGTTCAGATCTCGGATCGAACGTCGACTTGACTAAGAAATAGGTGATATGTTATTATAAACGGAGAATCACGGTAAAAGAAGTTACAGGTCCGGTTTGACTCTTGGAATAAGGTCTACAACGGTGTAGAACGAGAAAAGGTTGATCTCCGGCGATCTGGCAGCACGACTGTCCATACCTACTTTCTAAAGGGCTGGGTTGTCTGATCTATACCTGTAATCTACCAACATGTCAAACCATTAAAACCAAATAGCAATGCCCTTGTATTGCCAAACCTGTTAAATACCTTGATGAGCTTCCTTGCCAATCACCACTTCTCCAACAGCATCAGTCTTGTTCGATTTTCGCTCCAAGACGCCAGACGTGTTTCCCCATTTTTATCTCTTGTCCCTTTTGACGACGACGCAGCGCTTGGGGCGGCAGCCGAATGACCTCCAGTCCCCAACTCGTCATCCTCCACACTGAACATATCCTCATCGATCATCATCGCCGTACTCTCCTCTGCGAACGCTGAGATCGTAAAATTCTGTGTGGGGAGAGGAACTGCGAAAGGAGATCGAGTTGGAGCTTTCCCTTCGCCGTTTTCTTTATCGTCTTCTTTCTCTCCTTTTTCCGCGTCCTTGATTTCTTGCTCTTGCTCCCTTTTCTCTGGCATCGCCGAATAGCCGATCACCAAGGTGGCCATTCCGTCGAGATATGGATGCGCGGCACAGATAACTTCACCTCGATGAGATCGTACAGGCTGGGATTCGTGCATATCTTGCCAGTCATCATCCAGACAGAGGGTTCTTCCACTCGTTCTGAAACAGATTGTCCGAGATCGCGTTTGGGTATTTTGTCTTTGATTTGTCGGACACCGTGCAGGACGACTTGGATACCAAGAAGGTAGTTCGCAGCAACAAGTTTGATCTTGTATCGCACGGACCACGGACTGGGCTTTTTGTTCAGGCTTGATGAGGATATGGGCGCAGGCTGGACACCCTTTCGAGCGTTATGAATGAAGTGTGGTGCGAAGGAGTTTTATTTCCCTGTAAATTTAGAAAGAAAAAAGTCAGTCACGGCTGGGTATCACCCGGTAAGCCGACTTCGACTTACTTGGTTTGGAGCGGTGGGATCCGGCTGCTTCCTCATCTCTGCTCAAGACGAGATATATAATCCGCTTCAAGACTGTTCAAGATATGGGGACCTGCACGGTGCCAGTGGGAAGCACTGCGCTAGAACCGCAAGAAGACCTACAGGTGCGGAAGTAAAAGCGATCGGGAGACAGGAATGGGAAACACGACAGAGAACAAGCTGAGACAAGAATAGTAGCGGGACGCCGGAGAGAGCGGAAAAAAGGCGGCGTATCAAGTGCGAGGAAAGATGAGCAGTGGAAGGTATAATACGGAGGGGTGAGTGAGGCTTGAATAAGCCGCGAAACGGTAGTCGACTGACAAGAGACAACTCAGCTTACAAATGTTGTGCACATTTCTGGTTTCTTCAAACGACCAAACCTTTCGTCTTTGCCATGATTTCACGTTCTGGAACTGCCCGACGCCAAATTCTATGCAGCCAAAACGAGAGATGCCAAACTTGCGCCTCCGAGTCCCTTGTAGGCATTTGTGGGCGTTCGATGCGTCGACTGTGGAACCATTTTTAAGTCGATGACCAGGAGATCGTACCCACTACAATGTCGTCGTTCTGAGACTTTTGTTCAGCGCTATCACTACTTTCCTGCGAATCTTGTTGATAATATTTTGCATCCCCTAAGAAGAATTGTACGGCTGTTGCGCCGGTGCCCACTGCCGCCATTTCAGGCGACGGAAGCCGAAGAGCGCCTCTGTTCTCTGGGGATTGAAAGTACTCGGATACCTGTCGCAATATACGCCCCAAGTTCTGCCAAAATCCAGCAGGAGGTTCTCCCGATGGGCCGAAGTGAAAGTTGTAAGTGTGCATGTCGTTCCCCGCAGTTCTGAACTCAGGGTTCTGCAACGACTGGTGGCTGGAGCCCGAGAATAGCTCTGTGGCTACGCCCGTTCGTGATTCTGCCATATCTTCGGGGATGGCAAGAAGTGCNAGTTTCTGGGGTAAGATGGTACAGGACTCTGGAAGTTGACGGGAGAAGGTGTGNCATCGAATTTAGCGCTGAAAACGGGGGTCAGACGAAGGGCTTACCCACGGTCGGTGACAGCCAAATTCGCCAACGAGAGCGTAAGGAATAGAAACTGAAAGCTCTTGGGACATGTATTCAGACGTGACGGAGAGGTTTCGTAAGTTTTCAAAGACCTGGTGAGTACGATTGAACCTGTATAAGATTATCAGAAAACCACATCAACACCGATTCAGAAGCAAATTCGAAGGTCGACTTGACTAGAAATAGGTGATATGTGAATTACGGTAAAAGAAATTACAGGTCCAATTTCACCTCTTCTCTTGGAATAATAGGTCCGAGGTCTACAACGGTGTAGAACGAGAAAACCTTGATCTCCGGCGATCTGGCAGCATGACTGTCCATATCCCCACTTTCTGAAGGGGCTGGGTCGTCTGATCTATACGTGTAATCCACCAGCATATTAAACTATGAAAAAACCAATCAGCAATGCCCTTGTATTGTCAGCCCTGTTACATACCTTGATATGGCCTCGAGCCTCCTTGCCAATCACCACTTCGCCACCAACGACTGTCTTGTTCGATTTCCGCTCCAAAACGCCAACAGTTTTTGGACGCGTTCTCCCGTCCTTATCTCTCGTCACTTTCGACGATGACGAAGAACTTGGAGCAGCAGGCGTATGACCCCCAATCCCCAACTCGTCATCCTCAACACCGAACATATCCTCATCATCGTCGTACTCCCAAGCCTCTGCAAACGCTGAGATCGTAAACTTTTGTGTGGGGAGAGAGACTGCGAAAGGAGACCGAGGTGGAGCCTTAGTTGGAGCTTTCGCTTTGGCCTTTCCTTTGTCGTCTTCTTTCTCTCCCTTTTCTTCGTCCTTGGTTACTTTCTCTTGCTCCCCCTTTCCTGGCATCGCCGAATGGCCGAACGTCAAAGCTGGCCGTTCCGTCGATATATGAATACGGGGCACAGATAACTTCACCTCGATGGGGTCGTACAGGGGATTTGTCAGGGTGAGCTGGAATTCGTAGATCTTGCCAGCCGTCATTCCGATGGAGGGTTCTTCTACTTGGGCTGAACTAGATTTTCCGAGGTTGCGTTTGTATATTTCGTCCTTCGTTTGTCGGACATGGGGCAGGACGACTTGGATACCAGGAAGGTAGTTCGCGGCAACGAGTTTGATCTTGTATCGCACGGACTGGGCTTTCTGTTCAGGCTTGATGAGGATATGGGTGCAGGCTGGACACCTTTTCGAGCGTTTCGAATGGAGTGGAATGCGAAGGGGTTTCATTTCCCTGTAAATTCAAATCCAGAAAGTCACTACCGGAGATCAACGGGTGAAATGACGATTTCCACTTACTTTGTTTGAAGCGGTGCAATCCAGCTGTTCTCCCATCTCTGCTCGAGACGGGATATAGAATCCACTTCTTCAAGACTGTTCAGGAGTTCGACATCTCTCTCCCCACCCACAGCTGCTTTAGACACCTCCGACCGACTGCGATACTCGGTCATTTCATCCTTGTTTACACTCCTGTCTTTCCCGTATCCACGATTAGACGTGCTTCGAGCGAGAGCATTGTACTTTCCAACTCCTGGTATATCGCGTGCGAGAGCTGCGGAAGCTGCGGCTGTGATGGAATTAGAATGAAGTGGATGTGAGTGGGCGGTGCCGGAGGAATGAGCAACCCCATGGGTACCAGAGGTGGAAGAGGCCAATGCGGTGGCACGGAAGAAACCATCAAAGTGTTCCTTCAGACGGTCGAATTCGAGTGAGTCGGGTGCAGAGTCTTCGTATTTCTGTAGCTGTGCTGGATGGAGATTTCTTGAGATTTACATCATCCGGGGTGAGGGTGGAAGGGGGCTCACCCGCGACTCCTGTCGGCTTCTCGAACATAATGTCGACCTCTGCAGAGTCCCATCTGCAGTGATTGCAATACAAGTAGTATGGTCCTTCACGAGTTGCGCCGATGGTCGGTATCCGACCATCGCCTGAATCCTGCGGGTCGACGGGAACTATTGAAAGGGTGTTCCTGCAGTTTGGGCACATAAAGCAGTTTCTTGCACATCTACCCGGCATTGAGCAATGCTTCCACCAATAAGAAATATAACATACCTGTTCTTCTCTGCTCGAACGCTAGCACTCGGAACTTCGAAGAGGCAATTCGGACAGTAGTATGTGCTGACTTCGACAGACACGCATTTGTTGCAACGTATTGCATCGCATTCTTCGCAGAAGAAAAGGGTATTCAGAGGGTGAAAGCTGCTAGATGAAGAAGGGAGATGAGGAGGAGGAGGGGGTGTAAAGGTATCCAGACATGGACAATGATACAGCACGCTGGGAGCCATCTTCAATTGCCTGGTGCAAGTTTCCAGACCCTGCCATTTGCGGACGCGTTGTTTGGCAACGCCAACAATTGCTCACATATCACTTATATTCTCGAAAATTATGGCGTTAACATCCTCTCGAAATCTAGGTACGGATTAAAACCTATCGCTGGTGGCACTGGCTAGAGGGTTGCAGAAGCGGGCGTTAGCCCTCTCCACATTGAAAGAAGGCATGCCAGACCCCGAGGCCGCGTCTCCACCTTAAGTAAATTGGTCTTCCTGGTGTATTCTAAGTGTTTTGAACTGTTGCCCATAACGCATAAGATGTGTGTACGAATAAAACTACAGAGACGCGCGAATTGTGGTTGTATGATACATTGCAGTGATCATAAGTTAGAGCATTCGTTTTGTGTTGCACAACTTAGTGTCCAATGACCCCGAAGAGACACATGAAAAGCATGACGTATCGTTTAACGTTCAAGTTCATTCCTGCGATTCCTGCGACCGCGTACAAAGCAACGCAGGCAACGTTGGTTTTTTCCCCAGTTTCAAATCCCTCTTCACAGCCTCCATCAACTCCCTGCTCCTATTCCAATCAACATCTCCGTCACCTTCATCGACCCCGGAGAGTTCGAAAGACAGAGGCAAGGTTGGAACGGCAGCCAACTTTGCAGGTGACCCTCGAGTCGAATCGGAGCCAGGAGACGGACTCGTCCCAGCGCCAGCCTTCGTTAACGGAGTGGTCGAGATGTAGTTGACTCGAGCCCCGTCTTTCACTGCCGCTGTCCCACCCACACCATCCACTGAACCTCCAGCGTGGTCTCGATGCCCTTCACCAACCTCTGGTAATACACTCTTCCCAAACTTTGCAATGACCTGCTCACGCTTTGCCCGCATACGCTCCGCCACTTCCCCTGACCCTTGAGCCCACTTCGCCCCCATCTCAAGCCGCCGCCGTTGAATGTTAAGAATTTGTTCGTGTGTAAAGGCTTGGCGGAGTGAAGTGCCTTTCTTCTTCTTCTCCCGTTCCTTCTGTCGTGGTTCGCGGTTCACGGTCCTATTATCGCGACCTGCGTCTTGCTTCGAAAGAGGCGCCAGCACTGAGGACGCGAGATGTGATGCCGATGCGGCTGTGTGTTGGGACGATGGACCAGGACGAGTATCGGCAACAGGATTCTTCCTTTGTCGCTTCGGCATAGGACCTGTATCGAGATCCTTTGATGAAGATGCCATCGACCGGGGCCGTTTCGAAGTGGGAAGCTTTGAGATCAACTGAGACACTACCATGGACGAGGTCGACGCGTTGGTTTCTTTCATGGGTGTCTTTGAGACTGCGGTAGAGGTGGTGATTGGGGTGACAATCGGGAAAGGCAATCGCGTGCTTGGACGCGCCGGTGTCTCTTGTTCGCCATGAGGCATTTCACCAACACGTGTCGAGGTCGCTTCAAAGGACCGAGTGGCGTCAGGCGACGGTACCTGTATCATTTCCCCTTTGTCTCTATTCCTTCCCATTAATTCTTTCATGAACGACGCGTTGTTCTCTGGAATCGGCGAGGAACTCAGCTGGATAGGTGAAGCTAGGAATAGCGAGGAACCGACACCACCACCAAGCGTAGACGAAAGTAGATTAGGAAGACCCTTGGCAGAGGACCTGGTCACGAGTGGACTGGCGGGAGAGACGCGCACTGGCTTCGAGGCAGCGACTGGCCTAGGCCTCATCGGCGTCGTCGACGGTGTAATCATATTCACTCTCCACGACCCATCCCTACCCAACGCCCCCTCCCTCTTCCCCGACCCGACTCGTCCTCCCGATGAATCAGTGATCTGATCTTGATCTTTCACATTGACTGGCGCCAAAATCTCTTCGCACACTTGAGCCAGGACCTCCTGACTACTATTCCCATCCGCGTACTGCGAAGCCGGCGACGAAAGCCACCACCTATTCTCCTTCTCATCAACCCCCGCCTGAGCAGCAAAGAGCATATGTGCAGTCCTCCCCCGCTCGTCATCACTGTCCCCAAAATCGGTGTCTTCATCACTGTCCGGTGGTTGATATCGAACAGGTGCTTTGCCTTTATCCTGGGCAGATGTCGGCGAGACGGGAACGACTGGGATTTCAGGGCTGCTATGAACATCTTGGCCTTGACCAAGAAGACGATCGATTACGGTGCTTTCATTCTTGCCTGTGCACGATCGAACGACATCCAATTTCTTCAGTAGTTTCCCGTCATCGGCCCACTTGAATGCAACGTCCTCTGCGCCTTCACCGACAAGGTTCTTCAAGGCGACGTCTCCGTCATTCTGCGCTTCCTCGCTGAGCCTGAGGATACCGCTACTTTCAACGTAGTGGTCAAGCTTGGCCCTCGATGAAGGGTGGAGACAGTCAGCAAACATCCGGTCGATAAACGTCCAGTCGAGGCCATGAAGTCGGGGGTCCAGAGTATTTGGGACGACCCGTCGTGGTCGGAAGAGGGAGACGAATGAACGGAGTTCTGGTAGTGGAGAGTGTCGAGATAAGGGTACGAGCTGCATCTCTGTCAGGCTTTGACGACACTCAAGATATTTGGGAAACTCACCAGATGATTGACAACCTCGTTCCTCTGCAACCGTGCCTTGGTATTACGAAGATACCCATCCCAGTTCTGCATATTCATTGTGACTGGATTCACGTATACCACACGCTTACCCAGTATGCTAGTCGTGTTCGTGTACACGCCCCGTTCGTTCTCAACGGCGACATGTTGACACCGGTTGAATCGCTCGCACGCATGGAAACGCGTTTCAGAAGGATCTTGAGTCGTGATGAGTCGTAAGTAGGGATCAGAAAGGTGCTGGTAGATTCCATATTTGTATCTGTCAACATGGATCTGACAAAGAGTCAGATAACGCGAAAGGAGATTAGGTGGTCACTTGCCTTGGTTTGGAAGGCACTGGCGATGGCTTTCAAGATATCTTCGTAACCCCAGGTCCAAGAGTTGATGAAGAAATAGACATCCTGAGGGAATAGTTCGAGAAGCTCGACGAGCCCCGAAGTCGCAGCAGCTTTTGTTGGGACTTCAGCCGTCGACATAACACAAGCTGTGTCCAAATAGATGGCTTCAAGGGATTTATTGAGCCTTCCCTGCTTCTCGGAAACTAGGTACGGCTGCAGGAAGGGGTTCCGGGTTATTGAATCCAAAAACCACGGTTCCGCTCGAAAATCTCCGGTGTGCAGCACAGCACCTTTGGATCCTTCGATAAGAAACATGATAGCACCTGGGCAGTGGTTGGCATCGAGAAGCGTTATCGTGACGCTCTCGTTCGCAGTGAGCTCGACTTTCGTCGGACGGTGGAGTGGTAGGGTTTTCTGTGAATCGCCTAAGCTCAAATTTTGTGCAATATTCCTGAATACTCACCAGCAAATCTCGAGAGCCAGTGTAATACAGTGACCCGTCGGGATGCACCACTGGATCGACCTTCAAGTGTGAGAACGTGCGCACGTTCTGAGCTCTCAGCTCCATCTCTCTGTACTCCCTCTCTGCATAGAGCTCATGCCTCAAAAGCATCTCTTTGGCATCCTCGGAGCAGTATACGGTGTATCCGAACGACTTTGCAGACAGCCCATTAATGTGGTCGGTGTGGGTGTGGCTGAGAAGGTGGAGTAAAGGCGGCGGTTGGATGTTCGTCGAGGCAAAGTCGTCTACACGTATTCGATATGGCGGGATACACGAGCTGTAGGGCGTCCCGGGGGGCATCTAGAGCGTCGTGGTTGTCGTTGAAGAAGTCGCGGATGTCGCGGACCCGGCGAGCTCGCTATTGTGACACAACTGTCACACGACGCATGACCGTGACACGCCGTGTTTATGAGTCACGGCGCGCTGGTGACCGTAATGAGTACCCTCACTTCTTCCTCCAGGTAATGACTCGTGATTCTGCCTAACGCTCTGCGGGGCAGCGGGGAAGATCTAGGTAAAGATATTTCGGTGCTTCACCTGTCATCTCGCATGGCCAAATATCTCACAGGATGGTCGTTAATTGTCATACCGACTTCAAGTATGCCGACGCCGCAGCTCTCTCGACACTCTTCTCCGGCGCAAAACCAAGTTATTAGCTTCTTGAAACAGTAGGAGTCTCTTGTTCTTGGGGCTGGAAAGTGGATATATGGACGGTCGGATGCTTGGTAAGAGCCACTTTGGTTATCATGTACGTTCGAACCCTCGTTTTCAAGCCATTCCTCCGAGCAGATGTCCGAGTCGTTCCAGAAGGTACAAAGGTAGCCGACGCCCACCTCCCACGGATGCAGGAATTCCTAGGGCCTTTTCCCGCTACATTTTTGGATCGATGCAGTCGGAGGGATGAATGTTTTGACAAGTCTGGTAAGTGTTAGTCACAGCGATTCTCGATGAATAGTTGCTGACGTTTGGTACCTCGATGGGAATAGGTAGGTTACTGAGCAAGCACAATTCTACTACACTATCAGCTTTAGGGGATCTAGAGCAGCGAATTTCTGAGCTTAAAGGTCGAGTGCCGGACGGTGAGCTTGCAGAGCTGGTGAACTTCATGAGATGTTGTCTTACGATTGATCCCGAGTTGAGGCATTCAGCTGGAGAGCTGCTGGAGGACCATTTCCTGGCAGATTGAATCTGTTTTCGCCCTATCTTATGCTTGCTGCCTACTTTATATGGATACTACAGCCCATGCGTAATACATTACGCGTAATCACGACGTGCGAGAAGACAATAGCCTTTTCCTATGCATCTTTTGGCTCGCTAGTTTTCGAGTGATACCCCCGTCACGGCAACTCCAAACGCGGGGCGGTACCATCAACCTCGTGTTACACCACGTCTATGAACAGCATTTATTCAATAAAGCAACTCCGACACAGCGCCCAGCATCCCCTCTCTCTTTCTCTCTCTTGATGTCCCAGGCGGAAAATATTGAAGTTCCAGAGGTTCCTATCACACGCGAGACCTTCATCGATGAAGACATAGACTACATCGCAGCGACCACTGCTCCTAAAATGGTGACTATGAATGAAGACGGTAGCATTGAGCACATCGATGTTCCTGAAATAATCAGAAAGACCGGGATCATTCCCGATGGTTTCAGTGTAGGTGAGCCTCCGTCCGACCCATCTGTCTGCTTTCTGAGGGTATTCACTCATTGAATCGGCTCACTTGTTATTCAGATCTGATATTTGACCCAATCATTCTCGCTGAGTCTTTGGTAGAACGGGGATTGCGGTACGAAAGGTTAGTTCTGTGTGGCAACCACCAGTCCTTCGTCAGTAACCTGAATTGCTCGCTCGGCATTGTTCTATTTAGCCAGTTGCCTCCCGAGATGCTTCAAAGTCTCAAGGATCGGATTATGCACGATGAGAACTTGTGTATCGTCCCAACTGGCATACAGCAGCACGTGCGTATACACTGATCCGCCGTTGAGGTCGGTTTCTCTCTCAACTGACGGCGGCTTTCAGAAACTGGAGCTTCTCGCTGCATCCATTTACGATATGAAGGAGTCTGGTGGGGACGGAGATGAGGATGAGGGAGGAGGCGGTGATGAAGCTCTCGGTATAACAGAACTTTTCGAGCGCCCATCGTCTCAAGTTAGCCAGCGTTTGGATGCCGAAAGTCAAGAATGATGTATGCGCATACTGTATCGCCGCCCAGACGGAAATCAAAAGTTTCACGGGATGAGGAAGGAATATAATCACCTCCGAAAGCCTCGCTGCCAGCACAGGCCTTGGTTGGGACACTTATTCCGCCAGCGAATGTCGCGATTATAATTGGCCAAGTGATACTGGTGTCTTAGAGTCCTTAGTTGACTATTTTACAATTGCGAGTCCATTGCATACATGAATCATGCGGTTCCTCTTCCGTCCCCCGTCTACTCTCAGGGTTAGTCGCCGTCGAATAGCAAGAGGCGGAACACGGTTTTCGTGTATACTACAGTTCCTATCGTGCTTCTGATAGCGTTTGCAGTTGCGGTGTATTTGAAAGCCGTGCAGCTTTTGCAGTTGCCTCGACTGCTCCCCAAACAAGTCAAGGAAACTTCCCTCTTCCGAACCAATATTGCCACGATTTCGTTGATGCAGAAGCCAGTGCAGTAGCCTCCGAGGCCGGAAGGGTAGGTCCTGAGGTCTCGGATCGGGATTGTACAGCGGCTGTCGCCTGCCTCTCATAGAGGGTAGAACTTTGATTTCCCCCTCTCGGAGCCGATGGAATTACCAATCGCGGGTCTACGTCCAGAGCGGCTGGAGCAGTAGTCGGCGGCGGAGTATCCGACATCTCGTCAGTAATGCGCCCTTGAATTCTCCTGCCGCTGAGAGTTGATGAGGCCGTTAACTGCGGCAGTACCACCGGGACCGAGATAGATGTCGGCCTTTCCTGCTCCTTCTCCAACCTGAGAAGAGACGACCCGAGTTGGCTCTGGAACGAGATTGACTCGGGGCCAGTGGGTCAGCAGCCGGCAGCCCCCTCGTAGTCGGAAGAGTAGATCTTTGGGTTTGTCTCGTCGAGGTGTTGGTTTCAATTCTCTTTACCGTGTCGGCAACCTTCAGGTTGACCGTCTTCTTGAGAACGGTGGATCCTTGAGTCCCTTTCTTCAACGGCGTTGATGTTGAGGCAGGTTCTGCGACCACGAAACGCACTCCAGAAACGCTTGCCCTCTTCTAGGAAACCGGGGATGGTTGCCTCCCTTTCCCCGAGACAGTCGAGGTCGGCAATTCAGGATCTACTGCAGCAGCAGGCCGCGAGGCAGCCTTGGCCGTCGTCTTCTCAGAAGGAGCAGACCCCCGTTTCCCTTTCCTCGATGTTGTCGAATTTGTCGGCTCAGGTTCCGCAGGAGGACGAACCCCTCATTTGGAAAAGAAAGTGCACGGCCGTTTATCTTTTCGGCAGCGTGTACATGCCTGTTTTGCCTTGACCTGCAAATACTCATGACGGAGAAGACGACAGCGTTCGCAGGGCGTCTGAAGGGGTGCAGGAGAACGCTGGGCACGTCGGGCAGCAGTCGTTGCTTTCGCCTGGGATCCTACTTTGGCTCGTTTGACTTGTACAGGAGTTGTATAAGCGTCGTCGTCGCTGCTGGTGCCTGAAATGGATGGGGCCTTCCGTTTCTTCCCGTTTACCTTCGAGACCTCTGAGTTCCAACGCTCATCCACCTCCATTCCCTCTTGATCATCGGATCCTCCATATTCCTCTTCTCTGTCATCTACCACCCTATCTGATCCCTCAGCCTCGTCTTGGTCCATGTCTGAGTCATAGGCAATGCCTAGCAACGTTCCCAACTTCATGATCACATCTTTAGCCTTGTCAAAGTCTTCTTCCTCGTCGGTGTCAAAATCCTCCTCTCTGTTATTATCAGAATCTTCCGCATCGGTGTCGAAATTCTCCTCCCCCTCGTCAAACTTGTCGGAATCTTTATCGAGCACGTCGGAAGACCGCAAGATCGAGTTCGCACTGGTCCGTATTCAGAAGCCATTCCCTTCTTCGAACAAGCACGTTGAAACAGGCTCTGATACACCAGGTGGTTTCAAAGGCCCCGTACTCCTGTATCAGCTCTACCCGAATATGAAAAAAAGCAATATTATTATTACTCGATAGGCCTTGTATCAGTGCGACCAACGAACTCACTACGGGACCCACGAGTTGCTTCAAGCGTTTCCGTAAATCATCATATTCAGACCAGGTCGTTGCGCGACAGAGATCTTGGTCGAGCTTGACGACCAGACTCATCAGCTCAAAGCTTCGAGTTTGTCTTTATGTGATTTGGGAGGTTTCAGGCCAATCAAGACAAAGAGACCTCGTTCCCGAAATACGGGTTGTATTGCTAGTAAGCTTCGTGAGTGACCGGTGAGAATAGAAGACAGGGGCGACCCAGTTGTTCCTAGAATTTTGAACGACAGGGCGTGGTTCCCTTTGTTCTTTTGGTAGTCATCCTTGATATCGCTGAGTTGGGAACTGAGTTGTTCGTTGTGAACCGGCTGAAGTTCTGTTTGGTCCTGTTAGACTTCAAGGCCAATGACTTGCCAAATTAAGGTTGCAATGCAGTAGGCAGTGTGGTTGCTGGAGTCGGGTGCAGAAGAGAAGAGAAGATGACTCGTCCTCCTCCTCAGCTTCTCTCCTAGAAATCCGGAAATTGCTTGGAGGCAATGTTCCTTCAGAACGATCTATTTTAAGTAGAAGGATCCGATGAAGCCGTCGCGAGCGGAACTGGACATTGGATTCAAGGGGTACGTACAGCCCATTTCCAAAAGTGAAGTGGCAGGCGATGAGAATTCGAAGTGAGCTGTATTGTCCAGAAGAGTCGAAATCTCTGGTCGTCGCTGAGCATCATGATATCTGAGCGGATGTGCTCAGATTAGATATGGGCGTATTGTCAACAGCGTGATTTGAACCCTGATTGGCTAGCGAGATGATGGAGTTACAGCGCCGCTCTCGTCAGCCTGGCAACGCTGGCTGTTCTCACAATAACGGCGGCCTTCTGGTTGTGTCGTTCCCTTGTTCTTGTTGTTCGACCCAGTTTCCCTCGTTCATTCTTCTTCTCTCTATCTTGAGCTGCGCTCAATTAAGCTTTTGTCAAGACATTCTCTCTGCCTGGTGCAGCCCATTTCCTGTGTTTCGACGTTCGTCGTCCCCCAACCCCAGCGGACTGGTAGCAACAAGCCTAACCACAACCGGGCGATATGTCGGCATCCACACCCCAGGCTCAAGAGGGGATGACATCGACAGGAAACCCCCCGTCATATGACGAACTACGACAACAGGCTGGTCCTTTGCCGACAAAACGGGGGGAGCTGGGGTTCATCGAAGGCGTCCACGCCCAGAGGGAGCAGGATCAAAATGTCATCACTCTACCTGCAAGGCATCCTGCAGAAAGAGGAGAAGATTCTGCAACTGTACCTGTTCCTTTGACCCCAGTGCCCAATTCAAATGCTCCATCCCAGTCCACCGACGAACCCACTCCAAACGCGCCCACTCAGTCCGACTCTCCCAGAATTCTGAAGTATCTCAAACCCAAGAAAATCCCCGCATTCCAGGGCCTTCGAATCACATCTCTCCTCGCCTTCTTTGCCCAATTCTTCATCTTTGCTGCTTTCATTATAGGATGGGTCTTCACAGCCAAGAAACTCACAGATATGTCAAAACAAGGAGGCAACATCCCGGGCGGAATTTCCTCCGCTATCTTCATCCATGTCGTCTTCTGTATAGCTGTCGTGGGCCAGCTCATCTTCCTCGAAAGGCGTGTTTACCGATTGCGCGCCGAACGATACACCTTCTTGCACCCTGGAGAGATGCTGCCTCGGTACCAAGAGCGCACTCTCCCAGGCGGTGACCTCTCCTTCGCATTCGCCCCTTGGAACCGGCCCCCACTTCCCACCTACGCAGCCGCCCTGGCGCAAAGTGGTCATGGGACAGGAGATGTCGATGATCACCTTATCGCTGTACCTCCCCCACCCGCTTACGGAAACACCCGTGGCAGTACCTTACTGCTGTCAGGTTTCCTCCGGGACAGTCTGCGGGCGCAAAGGCCCCCAACCAATCCATAGTGAACGTGACGTGGAGCGTGGAGAAGGAGAGAGTGATAGCACAGATAATGGAAACGTCGCGAACAGAGACGACCATTTGCAGCAGACCTTGGCTCAGCTGGAGAGGAGGTCAAGCCGTTAAAACGCCAAACCCCACATTCTTGGAGGACGTCAGTGACGAGAGCCTCCATTCATGTGATCGCTGGACTGTATTAATTCATGGGCTTAGCGTTCTCTGGGGTTCCTGATAATCATTCAAGTACCATTTTACGGTCATTAAAAGTGACATCCGGGAGACCTGCCTATCACTGGAAATGTTTGTACTAGTATGTACTCTATCTGTGTACGTTATCTTTTCGATAGTTTTCAATTTTTTTCCATTCCTTCGAGCTCCGTGCTTGCCAGGTGACCCCTGAGTTTGACTGAAGGAATGACATTTTTGGCCTCATGTCCTCGACAATGTTGCGAAATGCTGAATATCGAAATCTTGAAATCCCGGCTTCAGGCTCGAGGCGGCAGGTGATGCTATTGCTTCCGATGCTATGTTGGCTTGAGTTCCATGAGTATCGGTGGTGCCTGGCTCTGCCTCCCTCTTCGAGTCATTTCTGTCTTCTAGCCCTGATTGACGCCCGCTAACCATGGGATCCCCTTTGAATCGGACCTCAATTTTAGGCCCGACTACCCTTTACAACGTTCCCTTGCTCTGTCAGCAAGCAAGCAGTCTATGACGCCCCCAAATCTTGCCGAATGAAAGGTACCTTTCTCAGATCTCAACGGAGGCGCTGCGCAGAATGACTCGGATTCTTGGACGCCACATTCCTGTAACCCTGTACAACCCTGTATAAATAGAAGATGGAACGTGCCTGGTTGGAGTGTTATACGCTTTGACCCCCCGTCATCCCACCTCTCTCTGCTCATGAGCAGCCTCTTCGAAACTGAACAAAGACTTGACTTGCCTTCGTACTCGCCATCGGTTCCAGCACCTCAATACTCCTACGAACCGGCGTGTGACGAACAAAGGCTACAACTTACGCCTAGCAGCTCTGCTGGGCACCGGACCCCCACTGGCACTTTCATCAAAAAGTCTGGAAAGACCACTGTCGTTCTAGCCGACCAGGAAGAAGGAACTGAGTCACCATCTTATGGCCGCTATGGCAATATCAACGGAACCCTGTTGCTCGACGAGAGCGAGACCATTACGGAAGTGGAGTGCAAGGTATGTAGAACTTCAACTGCGGTCATACACAGCGATACTTACACCTCGCTGCGCAGATCGAAGGCAAATTAGACACGACCATCAGCGAAGGAGGCGGAAAGTCCACACCTTTGATCAAAGAACGCCATATCCTTTGGTCAAAGCAGAGCGCAGCCCCAAATGAGTCGTGCTCAAGTCAACTGGCTTTCTCCTTCACGCTTCCAGGGACATTCCGCGATGGAACTGAAGACAAACCACTACCACCTTCTTATCATGTGTTCTGCCATGGAACCCCTTCGCTCTTCTTGAAAACGACCTATTCGATCCGCATCGCGATTACTCGCGTTGTGCACCAAAAGCTGGGTCTCTGGACAAAGACAAAACAGTGAGTGCATTAGGCGACTCTGTCTTTGAACATTATTGTTAACAATATGTGCTAGTATCTTTATCCCCTTCAGCTATGCCCCCCGAAGTCGAGCACACCGACCGATACTACCACGGCCCTGCTTCTTCTCCTCGGTCAAGACCTCTCCAGAGGAGTGGTACCAGGCCGAAACCACAATCAAACGACGCGACTCCTCATCACAAACTCCTCTCAACTGCCATGTAAGTCCGCCTCACAGCTCTGAACTCGAGACAAAACGCTAATCCATCATCATACAGCTCTTCGTCCCAGCAGGCCGCGTGTACGGTCTCAAGGATACCATCCCCTTCCACCTTCAGATCTCGGGGCGCATCTCAACGCTTCGAGAACTCTTCTCCTCCACCGAGCTCAGCAGAGTATATTCCGCCGAATCGCACCTCACATCTTCCAGTAGCCTCCCCTCGCTCAACCATACCCCTCCGGTCATCAGGGTATTTTTGATGCGTCAAGTCACTGTGGAAATCCGAGGTCAAAAGTCCTGGCGGAACATCGTTGCTGGCGAAGGCGCGCTCTCATCAGTACCTCCGCTGATGTCGAGCTGCTACTCTCCAACATCTGATGCCTGTCGGGAGTCGGAGCACCTTGATTGGGAGGGTGACCTCAGGGTCAACGACGAAGTTGACTGCGCGGGTTTCATGGTTGCGAATGCACAAGTGAAGGTGAGTTCTACCCTGGACTATTTCGCACGNTTTTTCACGGATACTAACGAGATTTCACGTTTTTTAGGACTTCGTTATGCTCAAGATCACGCCATCTGGGTCTTCAAAATCCCAATTCTTGGATCTGCAGGTGTCGATTCCGATACGGCTGGTCACGGATTCGTGGGGTGACGTTTCTTCCATGGATTCGTCTTTCTGATAAGACTGCGGTGGTTCTCTCTCCTGTTTTTTTGAGCATCTTCTGGAATACCTTTTCATCTATCATGGCATCTTATGGCATCCGCGGCTCCAACGAACAGCTAGCTCCCTGCGGTTTTCGGATTTATACGGCATTTTTGGACTCTCTTAGTTTACCGGCTCCATCGCATTTCATACGCATTTCTGCATTTTTGGCATACTTTCAACAAAGTATTACTGTAGTATCCTTATCGTCCTTTCTTAGCACTTCATCATCTGTACTTGTATAAGCTTCATACTAGCATCTTGTAGGAATACGGTTTATTGTTGTATATTCGAGCAAAAAGTACGGTTTTGAAGCCAGTAGTACATTCAACATAGTATCTGTGACTTTTGGTAGTAGGAATTCAACTCCTCTTCCTCCTTAATTGACGACTCCAGATCAAGAAGACTTGCTGTGGATTTCCTCCTTTAGCACTTCCGCCAAACGCCTGATAGCCTCATCCGTCTCCTCTTCCGTAAGCAGACTAAAGGATACTCGCACACACGCAGTCTGTCTTCCATCCACAAACGCAGTCGCTCCAGGGAGAACCAGCACTCCACGATCGATAGCTTTGCTGCGGATGAATACCGTTGAATCACCTTCTACCGTGACGCTTTTGAGATCTACGCTTGATGGAAGCTTGAGCTTGAGCCAATAGAACATGGCTGCGTCGGGTTGAGACCATTCGGCGAGACCTTTGAGGTGACGGTCGAGGCAGGCAGCCATGACGTCGCGTCGCCTTTTGTAGAATTTGGCGACCTTGTCCGCGTGCTTTACGAGTCCCTCGACGCCCCATTCTCTGAGTAGCTTGAGGATGACGACTTGGGAAAGCGAGGATGCTTGGACGACTGAAGTCGCACTCTGCATTGAGCAAATAGTGCACAGATCGGAAGCGTCAGAAAGATGTAGAAAAATAAAGTGGGATCGGAAAGACGTACATGGCACTCGATAGCAGCTAGCAGCCGTTCAGGTCCTGTCAGCCATCCAATGCGGAACCCAGCAGACAAGACTTTGCTGAAACTGTCGAACCGCAAAACCCGACCAACTTCTCCGAGTACCTGCTTTTCCAGAGTGAAGTACGAAGGAGGTCGGGGAGCGTCGCCGTAGTAAAGGAAGTAGTAGGGATCGTCTTCGAGAATTATGAACCCGTATTTTTTGGATAGCTTGAGGATCTCTACTCTCCTCTCTAGACTGGCCGTGACACCCGATGGGTTGGAACCGAACTGAATTCGAAATCGTTAGTCCAAACAGTATTTCGAGGCGATCTTTGAGACGAACCGGGATAGTATACAAGATTTTAGGCATAGGTTTTGAAGAATCCCAGTTCCCCAAAATCTTCGCCAGTTCAGAAGCAATGATTCCGTCCTGGTCCGTATCGACGGGGACGTACTGGCAGCTCAGCGCTTCCAGAATCGGTGTCGCTCCCCTAGAAGCGCCGATAATTGACCCCCGTAAATAAGCAAAACAATGACGGTTGACCTGGGAGTAACTCACGGGTATGTCGGCCCCTCGACCATAACCATGTCCCCAGGATTCAAGAACGCATTGAAAGCTTTATACAAAAGGTCCTGGCTCCCCGGGCCAATGCTGACGCGCCATCCTTCATTCGGTCCTCTCTTATGCACTTCCTGCATCATTTTGAATGTCCATTGATTCAATTCTGGGATTCCTGGTGTTACATTGTACTGGAGAGCAGTGGCGAGCTCTTCGTCGCGGATAGTAAGATCTTGAACTTGGACGGAGGGGTCGTCAGGTCCAGAACCCGGTGGACGGATTCCCAGTTGGATATACTCGAAGGGGAAGGTGTCGGGGTGAGGTTTTCCGGCAAGCATGGAGAGAATGCCTGGGTTATACTCGACGGAGAAGAGGTCCCATACTAAAGAATAAAGCAAAGAGGTTAGACAGTGGGTTGATTAGGGGGACTGTAGGAACGTACTCGGCGAAGGCTTTCTTGCTCGAGCAACAGTCGACAGCCTATCTTCATAAAATTGGGAAGGCAGAACTTCGACTTTCGTCTCCGAGCCCTGTGCGCGCAATGCAGCCTCCGACGATGGCATGGTGAGGTGAGACGAGTGAGATGACTCCGGTGGTCTTTGGGTACTGAATGGTAGTCAGGAAGATCCCCAAGAATCTCCCACTATATAGGCATTACTTACCACCTCGTCATATTTCCGGTCCTTCATATCGTGATAACAAACCTGAGGCTCCTGAGCGCCAACTTCGTGCACCCATGAGGGTATATTCTGTCTCCGAGCGTCCGGACGCCCGCTCAAGTCCGCACAAGTTTGCTGAGGATTTTAGCCGATCAGGTACATCCACATGTGCGGCTCCACGGCAGATTCAAGACTCCAGAGTCCAGACAGAAGCGAGGCGAGGACAGATGGCAAGTTCGAACCAGTACCACTAGAAATGCGCAGCAGGAAAACAAAAGAGAAGATCTCCGGTGGAAGGTAATGACGCAGAAGCTGCCAAAACGACCAGAAGATAGTATGTTTCGGGGATTCGGGTTTCAATGTGTTGTTCCGTAGTGTATTCCGAAGATTCCTATCACCGGGATATGAGTCACTAGGAAGAGGGTTACGGTGTGCTTGGTCACTATCGTGATATGATAGAGGAGGGATAAGAAGGCATCAGACTGCACCTATGTCATAGAACCCCCATCTCGGCGTTGATCCGACGGCTTTAACCTTTTGGTGGGAGGAGGCCATCGTCAGACATTGCTTTAGGAGGTCATACGATGACCTTTGTTACGGAAGTACATCGGTAGGAGTCGGTTGCTTTGGTTGTACTACCAAATGTTTTCTTTCGCAATCTCAAAAATTGCGTTAGTAAGTATAGACGACGTCACTTCAGCCAGCAGATCACGGTGAATAGGACGTATTCGTTCAAACGTTTCGATGATACATACATACAACAAGCCAAGAGCCAAAAGCAATTTTTTCAATCACGATAAGTAATATCGATCTCTACTTATCTATCCCAATTTTGAACCAACGCCATGCAGATCCCTTACCTCGTATTCCAAACGCTATTGATGGTCGCGGACCCAGAGGCGGGGCTGGAGTACGCGCGGTTGGGGTCAGACTCCCAGGTGACTGCACCGTTGAACTTGCGAATGTACTTGTACTCGAAGTTGGTGCTGGCAGGGATCGCGAGGGTGACTAATTACACAAACAAGCGCCGTCAGTCAATCAATCTCGAGTCAAAAGCGAAACGAGGAAGGGAAGAATTGAGATACGTACCACTCCAGATGGGGTAGTTGGCGGGGCTGAGAGCCACAGCGTTTTCAGGTGACCAGCCCTTCAATTGGTCGATAGATCCAGTGATGAAGATGTTCTCTGCAAACCAAAAAAACCGCAATCGTCAGCTTGCTATATCCAATGCCATATCGGGGAGTCGAGAGGATAACGTACCACCCCAGACAGTCTCAGCCCTAACGTTGAACGTAATCTGAACAGTGGGTCCCTGATTGCCACCGCACTGAGCAGGAACACTAGCGCTTGCGGCGCCCCAGCTCTCAGGAACATACCCATCGCGGGCAGCGAACGCAGTCAAAGTGGCAGCATAACTCCAAGTCAAGTGCTTAGCGCTGAGCTGAGCACCGTTATTCCTGTGATATTGCTCAGAGAGCTGGCCATCCGCCGGAGTGTACTTGGCAACGACCTCAACGAAGCCGTCAGCAAACTTCTGGACACCGTTGAGGAGGGTGGTGTAGGTCGCGGAAGTGGAGGCATAGGTGCCGGCCTGGACGTTGGAAGAGAATTGGCGGAAGAATGCGAGGGAAGTAGAAGTGACTTCGATGCTCTGCTGAGCTTTCCAGACGATGATGGCGTCGTAGAGCTGTTCAGCGACCGCGAGGGTGGTGAGGTACCAAGGCTAAAAAATGTCAATGTCAATACCCGCAGGAGGACTTGAAGAAGCTCAGATACTGACCTGCCCGCCGTAGTAGACATCCTCAGTATAGCGACCAGTGGCGACAGCAGCGTTGGAAGCGATGCCGTTGTTGATAGGGTAGATGCCGCTGCGGAAAGCGTCGACATAGACCTTCAGACTGGAAAGGGCCTTGTCCGAGCATGGCTGGAATGTCTTAGCATCGCATCCCGCAGCAGGGTCAAAGTTGTGAATAGAAGCAAGGGCAGAATTGGCATCCTTTCCAGAACGGCCTCCACCAGTGTTGGAGGTGACAAAGCTTTGAGAGGGGTTCCAGTACGACTATCAAATTGACGGTAAGCGTAAGACGACATGGTAAGCTAAACCCGGTCACGTACCTGAAGGAAGCAGACCACGTTGTTGGATTGAGAGTTATAGCTGGTAGCAGAGGCGGTCTGTCCGAGTTTGGTTGCCAAAGTAGCACCTTCGACGAGGGCACGATACTGAACAGCAGTGGTGAAGAACGAGCTGGAAGAAACCTCTTCCCACAAATCGAAACTATTTGAAATGCTCAATACAGAATAGGAACCGGAAGGCACCTTATTTACGTACCCAGTGTAGTTCCAGTAAGTGGCAGCGTAATCCAAGTCGAGTTTGATGACGGGCCAGACCTTTTGTTGAACGTAGCTAGAATTGCCGCTGTTGATGAGCCAGTTAGCATAGGAGATGAGGGCAGTGGCACGCAGAGGAGGGCCATCACGCTGAGGGCTGTCATGTGCGAGGGTAAGTAAATAACGTAAGTCAAAGAAGACGTCAACGCACCGTCCCCATGCTCCAGTGAAAGCAGTCAAATCGACGTTAAATTTGGGCTCCCCCAATCCACCAGTGGAGATGGTTCCACTGGGGTTACTAACAGTTTGCAAATAGGCTTGCGAGGACACAAAGTCATCGAGGACTTTGCGGAGCGCAGGGTCCTGTTTTCGCCCATACCTGGAAATGATAATCAGATTAGAACTGGGCTAAACCGATGGAGCAGAAAACACATACTCTTCACTAACATACTTCAAGACGAGGGCAGCATCTCGAGTCCAGGTATAGACGTAGTCAGGATCGACCTTGCTGGGACTCGCGATGACAACACCCGCCTATTCCAGATGTCAATACGACCCTGAACTTTAACAGAACCGAACATGAACTGACCAAAGCACCAGATGACCTTGAGCCATCGGGACCGATGTTTGCTAGCAAGTTGGCCCTGGAGATGGGGCTTTGGGTAGCGATGTAAGCATCGACTGCAGGGCTACTCTGCGCACCAACAAGGGCAGAGTACGCAGTCAACGCAACGGTCACAAGGAATGAACGCATTGCGGCGAAGAAAGAGGGTAGAGACGAAAAGAACTCCGATGCACTGCTGAAGTGAGGAACCTGGGGAAGAATGGACTCCAACGTCTCCTCTTTATACTTGAATATCGAGTTCCATGATGGTGGTAGGTCCGTGATATTGGCCAGTAGATGCTGCCAGGGAAGTACTGCCACCAAGACGAGACCCACGAGGAGTGCGACAGTTCGCAGGGAAAGGAACGGTCCTATACGGGGATTCATCGCATGCAATTACAGTAGAGGTGCAGTCAAGTGTGCAAAGAAGCAGGGCACTAAGAAGGCCGGCAGCCCTGGAAGTGCGAAGCAAGGTACATCCTACTAATCGTTCGTCGATTCTATAGCTTNGGGGGCGTGTGAATACCTAAAATGAAATGACGTCCACTGACAGCCATCCTGGAAATACGGTATTCCTCTGCAATTCCTGTAGGTCCTGAGCGAGATTTCTGTGCTTTGGCAAGATGAGGAGGGTGGGTTTGCGTTGAATGCGGGGTTGCTGTGGGGTAGAAACAAGTCACGTTTGAGCGACATGCCGCGGGATTTGCTTGCCACCGCTTGCGACATTTCATGCCTCATTGGGCAAAGAAGCCCCGCCCTGAGAGAAAATCCGGGACTATCTGGGGTAGGACNTCTCGAAACGCAATAAATATGGCATATGATTGTTTGTATATCGATGGAAAACGTCTTTCGAAACTGTTGGAGAGCCCACTGTAGAAACCGGAGCCGAGGACGTAGAGAGAGGATCTCTAGGTCAGGACAATCTGCGTAAGCTGAAAACAACCTGAATCCAGCGTTAATGTCCTAATCTGAGTTTGACGCTGGGTTAGGTGAACTCAATATTGAAACTCTTGGATCGGGCGCCAAAGTCAGCTTTCTTCTACGCATACCGAAAACTTAAGACATGAACGATTTCTCGCACTGATTTCTAGGATAGTTGAATGGCCATTAGCGATCCTTGGGAAATCTGAACGAGTTCATCATTTTCTCGCAGGAGCGCCATGTGGGACAATGTACAAGGTCTGTAACACAAATTGAGATAAATGCACTGGTTTCTCATGTTTTCATAGCGTTGGCGCAAGGTGGCGGCTTGGGTGTGGAGAACAAGGCCGACGTCATGGCTGCAAGAAAATCAGCAGCCTTCAGGAGGGCAAAATAGGGGTCGAACACCCGAAAGAGGCAATGGCGGCGAAAACATCAGACAGGCACGTGCATACGGCCTCGATATGGTGAGCAGCAGCCATCGTCCTCAGTCAGACCTGTTCGCTGCAGGAGGCTACCACGACCGACGACGACAACGCCACCATCCTGGCAGAATGGTCCTTGGACTGCTCTGGCTTTTCTACCCATATGCCCTCTTCTCATTCCTCACCTCTGCGACACCAGTCGACTTGCAACGAAACGACACTGTAGTCGTGCGGTCTGAAAGATCCTTGTTTTGGGGCTGGGCCTGGGGCACAGAGAGCACAGTCTCCATCGTCGACCGTACACCACCCATTCACTTTCCTTCCAGGCCAGGTGAGCCGCCTCTCGCGTCTTGTGCAGTGGCAAGGGGCCTAATAGCGGGTAGCTGCATTTGGAGCAGAAATCAATGAACCCATTCTCGGATACGTTATCCCGCTCTCTTCTTTCACAAGACCTTGTCATTCGAACTCGACAAACACTACCAACGCTGCGGAGATCCCAGAAAATAGCGGCTGCCCCCCCGCTCTGCCTGACTGGCCCTCATCAACCAACGGATATCTGGATTGCGTTGGTCCAGAGGAGCAAATGCGAGTTCGTGAAGAAGGTTCGGGAAGCCCAACGACTAGGCGCCCGAGCAGTTGTCGTCGGCGGATCCGATCCAGAGAAATCTGGCTATCCTGATACACTGGTGAACATGTACAGTCCTGGTGCGTCCACGTTGCCAATCTCGAGGCCAAGCGCACACGACTGACGACATGTTCCAGAGGACTCATCTGATGTGACGATACCAGCGACATACATCAAGTATTCAGACTACATGCAGCTCTACACGTTAATTCAAGCATCGAATACCACACATTCTGGGCTCCGAACACTTTCGCTATATATCACGGCAGAATATTCTGCTTGGGAATGGTACTCGTACGTCGGGTCTCCTTCATCACCGCCACACGAGATATTTTTGCTAATTGCCAATTTCCAGACCAATCATCACGTTCATTATCATTTTGTTGCTACCTTCCACATTAACTTTCGTCACCCTCCTCATCCACCGGGTTCGAGCAGCTCGCGCAGCCCAGCGGGATCGTGCACCTGAAATCGTCGTCAGAGGTTTACCCTGGAGAGTATGGACAGGGTCGGGTTGGGAGAAGCATGAAGGAGGAGAAGACCCCGACTCTGTGCCTACGCTTTCCAATGCCGATCTAGAAGAAGGCATAGTGACGACAACGAAAGGCGACGACGATCAGAATGCGTCCACCTCACATCCAGCGACCCCTCCCACGGAACAGCCTTGGTTTGAGTCCCAGCTCGAATGCGCCATATGTTTATCTGAATTTGAGAAGGGAGACAAAGTCCGAGTTTTACCCTGTCATCATATCTTCCATCTACATGAGGTTGATGAATGGCTAATCCAACGCAAGAAACTGGTGAGCATATGTTCGTTTGCCATTGTTGTCAGACAGTCTTCTCACCAGAATTCCGCAGTGTCCTATATGCAAGGCCGATGTAACGCAACCCCCGCCGGTTCTGCATCCCCATGCTCCTGCTCCACCGACCTCTGATAATAACTCCCCTGAAGCATCGTCGACGCCCCCGCCCGCAGCTGCAGCTCCACGACCGCCTACGCCCACTGAACGAACTCCTCTCCTACGCCGTGATTCTGAGACTCGCCCGTGATTTGTTTTCTCCAACCCACGTTCGATTTGTTTTAGGGCCTGTAACGACTATCAGTGTAAAATATCTTTTTGCATCTTTCTTGTTCTTGTTAGGAGTCGAATTTCGGCCCATTTGTGTATAATATATCGGAGGACCTTCACAGACTTTATGGTGGATGCTTCCTACATTCTGGGGCACAAGCTGGACAGTGGCAAGAGGCGAAACTGACGTCGAAGCACTTCCTTCTCGTCCGGAAAAGGCAAGTTGAAAGGGTGCATTGACCCTGCACAGACCGCACGTGCAGGCCTTTCCATTACGTTGCTGATGGTCCTCTTATTGTCTCGTTTCCCGACCGCCGACAGAAGATGGGTAGATTCGTTCAACTCGAATTTCTGAGCGCTGAATCTTTTGGTCCTTCTATAGCACGGCTTTTGTCCCTACAACAGCTTCATGTCCGTGCTGTCACTGGCGGTGCGCCGGACCATGAATGGGCTAGGTTCAGGCTGTCAGGACCGAAATTGACACTCCATACAATTTCTTTTCTTCGCACATTTGGACCCTCGGCGGGGCGGGGCTGCTAAGGTCGCTTTTGGACATGAACATTACGTTCAATTGATAGTGCGTTCCCCAGTCGTGGTCCGTGGACGATGCGATTAGGACAGCCCCTGCCGAGTCTCGGAGCAGCGGGTGCTCGTCCAGCTTGCTTTCGTCGATATCGCGACTGCACTCACGTTCTCCGATGTTGCTAGGATTATCCTCCGACAGGCTGCTGTGGTCGTACGGAGACGACTTGCGTCGACTTTTCCCTGTTTTCTACAGAGTGGTTGTCCAGGATATCGGGAGGTGCTTCCGCTAGTGCGTCACCAGTTTCATAGAAAGGTGGGAATACTCTATTCCAAAAACAATTTAGAATTTGGGACTAACCAAATCTTATCTATGCCCGCCGAATTTGTCTCGAAAAAGGGCTTGCTTTTTTCTAGACTCTCGGTTCATCTCCACCATCTTCCCAGCATCGCATGAGGATACCCTATAGAGCCTTCCCTTTCTGGCCGGCCTATACCAATTTATGATGTGATGATACACAGCGTAGGGGACGCGGCGGGCCCACGGCCAGGAAATGACAATAAGAAATCAGGAACCAGCAGACATCTTCGCCCAACTCCGTCANTTTTTTTAAACAATAACAATAAAGAGAAGCAAGCCACGCCTTTATCCCATTTCCTCATGGTTATATTTTTATCAATCTTACCAAGTGYTCAGAACTGGCACCGGTAGTCACACTACCTTCACCTCGTCCACCCTGCAGAAACCCCCTCCATCCGGAAATTCTCTTTGTCTCCGCCCCTCTTCGAGATTTTCGTCTTCCCCCCTCCGTCCTTATTGTCCAATTTATCCCTTTCCAGCAACTGCTTGTTCTATTCCTTTCTGCTAAGTCAAGGTCCTAGAGGCTCATATCGCCCATACTATCTTTTTGCGGCACGAGAGAAGTCTTTTAGGTGTTTCGAAGATACCGTCATCCTTCTCTTTGCTCCGGAGTAGATCTCACGTCTAGTTCCCTCGTGCGTTTCAATCTTTGTTCCTTTTGACTCGAGGCGAGGCTGAGAACATATTTCCCTCTTCTAAAACCCCCTGGCATATCCTCGCGGCATTGAAAAACGATATCTTGGTGCGTCGGTCTCTTGAGGCAGACATGCATTCCGGGGTTTAGACCACTCACCGCATTTGTTTCGCTTGATAGGACCTTCCCTCCTAACCCAGCAAGTCCATCCACCCGCACGTCCGCACAACAAAAGATCGCCCGACCGTATTGTCTGGCAATCTGAAGGCCAAAGGCTACTTGCGGAAAAAGGCGAAACATAAACCTTCCCCGAGCTCCTTGGCGACGACTTATAATTTTCGGTTTCTTTCTCCCCCCTTGCCTTCTCTTTAGGACTTCTTTCCTCGACAACGAGCGCCGAGTTCGTAATAATTGCGCGCAGAGGTAGTTCTCGACTCCTCATCGTCGCAATCTCTGTTCCGCTACCCGACTTCTCGTCGCCAACTCAAGACTTATTTTCATTTCGGTTGCCGATCCCTCTCGACGAAGGACGACCAAAACTATGAACTCCATGGAGCATCCTCAGCATATACTGCCGTCGTCAGCAAATAATTTGTTACATACTATCCCGAAGAAGCAACCACCCGCACATAAGAGACACAGTACGCACCCGGTTTCGCTTCATCTCTTCCTTTCTGTCGCAACCTCATCTCACCCATGTGTATCCTGATTGTAGCGAAACCTTGCAAATATTTTCAAGTAGATCGGTGTCCTTTCCCCGCTGATGTCTGTAATTTTGCGCACGTCCTGCTTCCACCACCAAAGGATGGACAGAGTGCTGCAGTTTGTCGACACTATGCTTCTGGGAAATGCCAGAACGGACCCCAGTGTCGCTATAGACATCTAGAGCATGGTATGTTCGYGTTTGCCTTYTCTCTGCCAAATTTCTCGAGCTCATTCGATTTTATCAGGCGAGATTCCCCCAGCGTATAAACCTGACGCCCTTCGTGTCAGTATTCCTGACTCTGCTCCAGGATGGCATGGCATGTCGTCTCCCCCCGATAAGGTGGGTGTCTATTGTCATCCCGTACTCACCGCTCCTCAATTGTTGACATCCTTTGRATTTGGTAGGGATATGCTGAGCAGCTTCCATTGTATGGTCACGGATATTCCTCTCCATACTACACACAACCCCCACATCACGAATGGACATACGCTGGCGGTATCAGTGCCCAATCGCCCATATATCTCCCGATCTATGCATCTCCCACAGGTGCTACTCCTGGTGCTCCCACTAGCAATGCCGTTATGGGAGCCGGATCTAAAGACGAACGCAAGTTCTACGCGATGGGAGCGAGCCCGATAACGACCTCGACGTCTCGGAGCTCGCGAGACTCTAACGCCACCAACTATAGTAGCACTAGCAGTTTCGAGGAACTCCGCGATCACCACCATCACTCGGACAGTCTCAGTTCAGGTTCAAGTTCGTCACTTTCATCCTCCACCAGCCCGAGCACGGATTTGGAGGAGCTCATCATTGCTACGACAGAGGATCCGAAGTATGCGGAACACGTACATGAGCACCAGTCGAAGGTGGTGGTTACGGACCAGCCGGGACCCGTGCATATACCACCTGGGAGTCGGACTGTGCAGGCTTTCTTCCAGGGAGTGCCTGTGCGAGGCTTGCAGGTTCAGCAACCACAAGCCTTCCACCACCAGCAGGGCTACTATAGGTCGGGTACTCCTGCGAGGTACACCGGTGGCCGCGCTGTAACTCCTGGAGGTAGGAGTGCTAAGGAGGCTGGATCGAACCCCACCTCCAGAACTGCGTCAAGGAACTCGCAGCGTAAGATCAAGCCTAGCAAGTACAAGAGTGGGTTTTTCGTTGGATCTCGAACTCCAGCGCGTCGATGCTGATGTTTCATTTTCGTTCAGCCAAACCGTGCAAGTTCTGGGCTCTAGATGGAACTTGTCCAAGTGGAGACGAATGTACTTTGTGAGCTGTCTTCTCTCCCTCCCTTTCGCAGTGCATCGGCTCATGCATTGTCTACTCCTATCAGCCGACATAACGAACCGTACCCTCCGCCTGTCCCTCCTCTCCCACCAAACCTTGTCGTGAAGACTTCTCCGATCATAAATCCTGGCTATACGGCACCCCAGGAAGATTTACGCCGACCGTCGCACGGTCCTGTCTCTCCTCAACGAACCAAGCCCGAGGATAGCGGCAATTCCCAGAATAAAAAGGAGTTTTTCCCAATTGCGTGGCGCGTAATCGGTGGCGGCGTGCGTGTGGGGAACCCAAGTTTCCGCGTTGGCGGGGAAACGTGCAGCGATTGCACTTCTTCCGAATCTCACTTTGCCGGTGAATCGGTACCCCCATCGGACGCAGAAGATTRTCATCATGATTTCGAGTCTGGTCCTCCGACGGCCAAGGCTACTACTACTGCCCCGGCTGAGCCTCGAGACGAAGGTGGTGAAGGTGGGACGAAGGTCACTGCCTCATCTGTTGCTGCCCCCAGAACCCGGAAGAGGTCAAACTCGATCCCACCTACTCCGAGCTCGATTCAATTCATCGTTGGGAATGTGAGTCTTTTTCGCTCTTTAGTGGCTCGGCTTGTGTGATTTAACTCTTTTTCGACACTAGCTATTCTCTGCGGAGTCTCCGGGGGTTCTCTAACGATCTTCGATGATGATGATKATGATGATGTCTGTCCTTTCAAACCCAAGATCCAAGATATGAACAATCGACCGTCGCTTTCGCTTTCTCTCCGTCCCCAGTTGGCTTTACYTTCGTCTTCGCTCCAACCGGGCTCTCTGCAACTTTTCTTTCGATRTTTCGCRATCCAACATAGACAACAAACCCAAGCAATCGATCTTCAAAAGCTTCCTTTCGCCTTCTCTTCACTCTTTAATAGAYCCGTTTCTCGTTTCGTGTGTTTCGTAGGTATGTTTTCATCTTTCGGTGGCTCTCCCTCTTCGTCCTTCGACTCCCTTGTTTTGGCCCGAAAGTCCTTGGCTTCAAACCCGTCTGCTGTATGTACAATACGAAATAATGTCGCTCGAACCCTGTCGTTTTTCTCGGAAGCTCGTGTAATGTACCTTACCTCAATAGTCTCTGCAGCTCGCATCGCAATCCCATGTTATTTATTCCACAATTCCCATCGCGTGAACGAGGCACGGAAAGACAGCTCAGTGCCTTTATTTAAAAATAGGCTTGGTACGTACCAAGCGCAGTCGGCACACGAAATGTATGTATACAAGRCGCTCTCACTTGGCCGTGCTAACGTACGCCTCATATGCATCGCCTTCGGTAACGAATCAAAGCMAGTTTTATTTGTACACCACACACAGGAGACACAGCACCAAGAATAAAAAATCTTAAAATAAAATGATAAAGTAGGTAGTAGGTACGTAGCTAAGGTTGGTCTTGTACACGAAAGGAGCCAGCCAGCCAGCGTCAATCAATGAAGCATCTGTTAGCTAGCGGACTCTACTCCGAATATTCGAATATTCATTCCTTCCGACCTGCCCTGCGCCCATCTGCACGTTCCGCGGGGGGGAAGAAAAGGACACAGTCCAGGTTTGTACAAGAAAGGGTGAATAGGATGNNNGNATGGATGGATAGATGTGCGTCGAGTTCGAAGAATCAAAAGCAAAGGGGGGTCGAACACGATCGATAAAGATAAACGGGGAACCACCAGGGARACGTGGAAGAAAGGAAGGGCAGGTGAGGGAGGGGATTGGRRGGTGAGATGTGTTAATTCGAACATACTAGTACGAGTGGTCGGTGATCACCGGGTTCATGCAAANGAGGGNTGRTAGAAGCGGGAGGGAGGNNNTAGAGGCGTCGTCACAGCAGCCAAGAAGGTCCGAGATAGTACTTGAAACAAGGAGAGATAAGTCGGCAAAAGCCAGTGTCCATGGTCGTATCAGTCGGGAATGAAGAAAAACTGAATTGCCGGAGGTTTGTCTACCGCGCGTACCCGGCACCATAACCGGCATGGTTCTGGTTGTAACCACCCTGATTGTACCCGTCATAACCTGCTTGCTGCTGATAGGCAGGTTGACCGCCATATCCTCCCTGACCGTACTGGTCGTATCCAGCATGAGGTTGCTGGTATTGCTGATGGGAGGYGAAGCTCTGCTGGTGATAAGGCGAAGGAGGTTGCTGCAACGAGGAGTGCGAATTTGTTCTGAGYAGCTCCGTTGTCGAACCATACGGGTTTTCTCCTTTCCGAGGTTCCATTCCGTAATGGCTGGAAGACCGACTGCGATTATCCATGCTGTGGCGACCGCCCTCACCCGAGTTGTAGTTRGGACGATGGCTGAATAGGTCGGTGTCCCTGTCGCGCTCCGCAATGTCTGTYGCACCRTGATTAGCATTCTTGCTGTCTCCCCTGAAGCGCCCGGGAATCAAGCCCTTTGACAGAGCGCTCTTYTCCGACCACTTCTTCTTGTTCCTTCCGCAGCAACACTTCCAGATACAGAACCCGATACTGAGCACCGTGAATGCCAGGCAACCCAAAAGAATGTACGGCCATCGACTGAGAACCATTTCTTGATACTTTTTCTTCTTTTCTTCGTCACTGACAGGACTCTTTTGCAATTGATCGGGGGGTAAGAGTGCCCAGCGGGAGTCGGTGTTGATAGTATCTTGGCCTGCGAGACGGAGTTGAACGAACTCGGCGCGGGCAACCGCGGGATTAACGAGAGAGGTCATCTGGATGTATGGATGGTCGTCTGTGCCATTCTCGATCCAGGAGCCGAAGTTGTACAAGCTGTACGCGCTGCGTACTTTAGGTATGTCAGTACATACTTCTGGCGGATGAACAGGGGCTGAAAGGACTTACAGAAGTTCATCCCAAGAATCATATCATAATGTCCCAGAAGACTGAARGCGGTCGTRATAGGCTGGAAGCTTCCAATACAAACTTTCTTGCCGGCGCTATCCACCTTGCTGAAGTTGTCGTCGACCACATCGAGGGGATGGACYGGATARTTGCGACCGCCAAAGTTGAAGGAGACGTTGAGGTACTGTCCGCACGGGAGAAGCCACCACTCGTTGGTCGAGTCRTAGACAGCGCCCTTGACGCGGCCRTAAATCCCATCGGCGATATCACGAGGWACCTGGGAAAASGTGAACCCAGAATCGATGACTGCGACGAGCTGTCCGTCGGGAGCTCGTGGTACAATCGAATCGAATTCGATTCGCACCCCGTCAGGCCCAATGACACCRTTATCYTTGTCCGTGAGAGCCTGCCAGTGCTGGTCAGACTTGAGAAGTCGGGTGACAGTCTCGACATCAAGCCTAGGCATRGATGTGATGTTTTCAAACCCAGGGAGGACTTCGCTGATGGTCATTTCGCCTTTGAAAGGGTTGCCAACGCCGTTTTTGCGATCRAGGAGCATTGTGATATAGTTCTGTCCCAGACCGGCCTTGTTGAAGACATTCTGAAGTATGGTGTCGGCATTCTTCTTGTCCAGCTTTTTGCGAACGAGCGAGCCGGTGTTGGGGCCCAACCCTAGGAGACCTTGGTATCCTTGCGAGCGGATATCTCCGGTAAAACTGGCCGTGTCTTCAACGAGAAGGAAAGCTTGGTCTTGGACTGTGTAATTGCCGAGGGTGATGGGGGTGCGCTGGGCATGGCCGTGGGCCCGACCGACTGCGTACGAAAGCGAGACCTCTTCGCCAGTGTCTACGATGCTGGAGGGGTTTGCTGGAGGCTTTGCGAAGTAAACCCAGAGGTCTGAACTGCCGGTATCGAGCAGGACAGGGATGGCATTCCCGGCAACGGTGATGTTGGCGACATACTGGGCATTTCCGGTGTTGCCGACGTCGATGGGTGCGCGCCTGGCGAGCGAGGGCGATACTACGAAGGGGATCCTGACGGCGGAGACATGCTGGACGACGACGAGGAGTAAAGAAAGTGGTAATAAGGAGTGCATGAAAAGAGTGGAAAGAGAGAGAGAGGCTTGCGGAAATCCCACGCTTAGTTCTTGGTTTGTTCGCCAAGACACCATGCCTTGACGGGTGGCCTGCAGTGACGGCGACTCCGGCCGTGGCGCCTGGAGCTCGACGACGACGACGACGACCAGCATGGCCCTCGAGTCGCTGCTCCTCGCCCTCCTCCTCTTTTCCCCCCTCTCCCACTCCCTCACCCTCAACGTCCGTGCCCCCATCGAGCTCTCTAACCAGGGAGACCTCAGCTATTATGCGGACCTTACCCTCAATGGCAGGGTCTTCAAGGTCCTCGTCGATACTGGGAGGTATGCATTTTTTGCGCCTGACTTTGCCTCCTCTGATCGTATTGCAGCGCCGACCTTTGGGTCGCCGGCGCAGTGCTAGGCGCAACCGACACCGGATACAGAGGCAGCGTGAGCTACGCCGTTGGAGGCGTCGAAGGCCCCATAAAAGCTGCCCGACTGCAGTTTGGAAACCATACYGTGCYCAATCAAGCTTTCATCGAGGTCGCCCCGTCAGACACCCACCCAGAAGGACACGGCATCCTCGGTCTCGGGCCCAGCACAGGCTCCTTCATCACAGACTTAGTCCCCGCAGGAACGCCCCTACTCTCCCACCTGTTCTCTTTGAACCGCACCACCCCAAATTTTTTCACCATCTTATTGGGACGAGAGCGCGACCCGACAGACCATTACACCGGCTCACTAACGATTGGAGAGGTCCTTCCCGATCGCAATGCGATTCTGGACCAACCTAGGATCAATATCGTCAAGCTCCCACCAAGCAGACAGGATCAACAGCATCTCCAAGTCCTGCTCGACAGGGATGGATTRCTAGGTCCTGATGGACGAGTCATCCCTATGAACAGTGTCGTGTCCCAGATGGAGGACAAGTCTCGCTTGACYGTTGTTCTCGACAGCGGTTTTAGCCTCCCCCAAGTGCCCCGTGCTGTCGCCGACGCTCTGTACGGCCGRTTYCATGGCGCAGAGTTTGTCACTGTCAATGGCATCGGACCCACGTATATTCTRCCTTGCGATGCAGAGGTGAATGCCACGTTCGTCTTTGGCGGAAGGCAGTACCCGATGCACCCGCTTGATATGACAATGTACGTTCAATGCYCTCCCTYGTTGCCATCAAAATTGACATGAATCGTCTTTAGGGATCCGAGCGTGCTGGGCCTTGGCTCCGTCGTCAACTCACGGGGCGAGCTCGCATGTATCGCAACGTTCCAGCCGTTCACATACGACCGCGGGGCCAACCCAACGTACGATATGGTCCTTGGCATGGCTTTCAGTGCGCAGCTTTTCTTTTTCCTCTCACTCATCATCACCAAACTGATGGACGCCTTCTTCGTCTCTTATAGTGCGCAACGTGTATACCCTTTTCGATTACGGCGACTTCACGTCACCCAACGACACATCTTCATCAACGACAGATCCACCCTACATCCAGCTCCTCTCACTAACCGACCCTGGCGAAGGCCATCGTGACTTTGTAACGGTCCGGTTAGGAGGCATCGACACTCCTCCGCGCGGCTTGCTCCCAGTGGTAGCAATACGAACCAAGATGAAGATAACAATTCAAATTCGAATTCGAAAAACAACAAGCACGTATACGCGATCATTGGAAGCGTGGTGGTGATTGGAGTATTATTACTCCTTGCTGGTGTTTTGGTCTACAGAGGAAGGAAGAACAGGAATCTGCGGTGACATCTAAGGAAAGGGAGGRAGTGACGAGAAGGCTTGGGGCTGAGATTTCATTGTATCGTTAGGAAGAAGGGAAGAGGAAGACTATGATGGATGCGGATGGGGAGCGACTTGGGAGGAGGGGGAGTCCCCCTCCTCCCTCACACACCGACCAGGACCAACTCTATTCTAATGGATTCACCCAGTCTATGCTTTGCTTGATTATCTCTTGGACGGCACTACGATAACAACCTCACTTTATTAACACCCATAAAAGGCACGCGCGCGCGTAGAGCTTGTTCGCTCCCGCGGAACCCGGAGTGGATACCCCAAGCCCTTCTATGTGTAAGGGTGGCCGGATCCAAGACGATACGCAGAGGGGCACAAGAAGAGCGACCAAGACAGCCGAGCTCCCGTCTGGGTGTCTCGGAATAGTTTTGAATGCGGCCTCGAGGCGACAAGAGAAGACTGGAGAAGACTTGGCTCTGTGGGCGGCCCTTGGATGCATCAATCGGTATCGATGACAAGAATGTTCAAGACGATTCTTGGACGGAAGGCTTTGGGAYTCAGGGACGCTTAGCGGTAGTCAGCGGTGTACGTATGTATGTATGCAGAGGGCAGTTGGTAGACACCGAGCCCCCTTGGACTTCGAATCATCGATGCCTAGGTTCTTGTGCTTGTAGGCTATCGCGCTCTTGGCGCGGCCACGCCTCTCGATGCAAGCTTTTTATTCATTCTTTGCTTTGCTTTCCGAACGCTTTGTTATTGCTTGTATATYTGCTATTTACTTATGCTTTCCGACAGACACTTTRTCATTGGGTACATTGGATGCATGCTATCGCGAATTTTGCCACTCGCTTTCAGAGGTTTCCTGTTACGTTACGTTACGTTACGTTATAANGGACATTCAACGCTATTACCATACCGCCCAATCTTGGCTCGGATCTTTCGAGTGTTATCAGTATATTTACGGTTCCGTACATTCACTGAAATGTTCGCTTTCGTACTACGGTCGGTCATAAAACGGCATAGATCGAGGGCAAAGGTCCACTGTCCAAATCACGAGTCCAAGTATCCTAGTTCACATACTATTTCGAACTTACACTCTAAGTCGTTGACAACGATGCGGATGACACCACCTCGTCAGACGTCGTACCAGTCTGTGTCGTTTCCTGGCTCTCATCTCGATATCCCGGGGTTTTAGAACCATGTCTGCCAGAGGTCGACCCATTCCGCAGGAAAAGCGAACTCAACGATAACCTCGTCGTCAACCTGCYTTTCCTGCTCTTGATACTATCCGAAACGTTGTTGAAATTCGTCAACGAGCCTTTGAGCTTCAAAGTCGGTTTCGATGACGTCGTTCTGGCGAAAATGCTAAAAGAGGCGATGGAAGCAACTCTTCGGAATGGGTTGCYGTTCCTTGGGACGGAGGCGTTCTGAGGGAGGGCAGGTAGTGGTTTGTCGCTTTCCACTGCGGCGATCGTCGTCGTCGTCGTNNNCGTCNTTGACTTTTTCTCTTTCTCGACCTCCGGTTTGTGTTCCGCTTTATCYTCCGCCTTTAYCTCYGCGCACCCRCTTCGAGTCTTATCTTCASCTTCAACYTGAGGCAGCAAGTTCCGAGCCTGCTGCTGTTCGACGATCGCCCCCGCCAATCTCTTCACAGCTTCCTCCATCTCGTCATCCGAGAGCAAGCTGAACGAAAGTCGGACRTGATGTGTCTCTCTTCCGTCCGGGAAGGCAGCCTTGCCGGGCAGGACGAGTACGCCCCGGGGAACGGCGGTATCTCTGATGAAGGGTGTCGAGTCCCCCTCGTCCTCCTTGCCGNCCCTNCTACGCCGATCGGAGAAGTCCCAGCATCGAACTCGCTGCTGGTGGGGAGCCCGAGCCTTAGCTTTACCCAGAAAAACATCGACGCGTCGGGGACTGTCCACTCTGCCAAACCCCCTCCTCCGAGTCCTCCGCCGGTCTCGTCGCGAGGGTCGGGGCGGAGGTAGCGCTCCAAGAGGCCCTTCAAAACGTCCCTCCGTTCTCGATAAAACGAAGCAGTCTTATCGGCATGCTCCAAAAACCCCTTCAAACCCCAAGTTTGGAGGAGTTTTAGAAGGACCATTTGGGAGAGGGACGAGGGTTGGACGACTGTGGATGCATTCTGCAGTTCGTAAATGTCAAGTCAGTTCAGGTCGACCGATCAGAGTAATAAAACAGAGAAAGAGAAGAGAGAGAGAGGAAGGACGAGCGGATGAACTCACATGCCGCTCAATAGCAGTAACGATAACATTCGGTCCCGTAACCCACCCCAACCGGAACCCAGCTGAGATGATCTTGCTGAAGCTATCCAGTCGTACAACCCTCCCTCCTAGCTCGCCTGGGCTGCTGGCTGGGCAAGCTGAGTGGCGTTGCTGGTGTTGTCGATCGAGAGCGAAGTAAGACGGGGGCTTCGGCGCATCACCATAATACAGAAAATAGTACGGGTCGTCCTCGATAATGATGAGGTCGTATTTACGCGCGAGCTGGAGGATTTCGAGACGGCGGGTGTACGAAGTGGTAACGCCTGCTGGGTTGGAGCCGAACTAGATTTATCGGCGGTAGAGTTGAGTCAGTATCCACAGATAATAGATAGTGTGAGGAAGAGGATGAAGACTTACAGGAACGGTGTACAAGACTTTGGGGAACGGTTTTCCCTTCACCGAATCCCAGGTGCTGAGTATTTTTTCGAGGTCTGAAGCGCTCATACCCTCATCGTCGGAGTCGACAATGGCGTAATGGCACCCCATCGCGTCAAGTAAAGGGATAATCGTCCTACACAACACACCGATCTCGTCAACAGGGGAACGATGGTAGGTAGAGCAAGCTGTACTCACGGGTACGTAGGCCCTTCGACAATAATCGTGTCCCCGGGATCCAGAAGCGCACAAAACGCCTTATAGAGCAAATCCTGGCTTCCGGGTCCCAGGCTTATACGCCAATTTTTTTCTGATGCTTCATCGGAGGTGCAGTGTACGGTTTCCATCAAATCCGTGACCCATTTAACGAGGTCGGGTATCCCAGCGGTCATATTATACTGTAGCGCCATGGAGAGATCGTCATCCTTGAGTACCAAATCCGTTGTTGTTGTCGAGTCCGAGTAATGGCCGTTTGCTGTAGGGGTCGCCTTGACTCCCAAAGTGATGTGAGTAAAGGGAAACGTGGATGGGTTGGGTTTTCCAGCGAGCATGGAGAGCATTCCGGGTTGGGCTTCGACGGAGAAGAGGTCCCAAACTGCATTCAATTGGATTGAATTTCAGAGTCGGGGTGAGCGCTCGGGAGAATTTCCGGGACGACGTAAAAAGACCCACTTGGTGAGGGCTTCCTCGCTTTGGATACAGCGGATAGTCTAGAGAGGTAATACTCGTCGGAAAGTACGCCCGAGCCATTAGAGCTGCTCGCTACTTTTCCCTTTTCCATGATGAAGCGAGGGTATCGTCCAGCAAGATAAAAAAAGAAGGGTGGGAGGTCAAGCTACTGTTGTCCTGCCAGGAGCTAATTAGAAGTCCCCCCGGAGTCATATATACGCCCACACGGTGGTGGGACCGGTTTCAGCTAGGTGGACATAAAGAAGTGATATTGCACAACGCGGATCTGCCAGACAGTGGGATGGCTTGGGTGACTGTACAGGTTCTGAAATAACGCTGACAGTGGATAGCTGAGGCTTAGGCAAGTTATAGAGCAGTTGAACAATCAATCATCTGCCAGAGTTAGACTTCTTGGGTGGCATGGTCGTCGATCGAAGAGCAGCCTATAGCCATAGTGATCTGTGTGTCCGATGGCAGTCAGTCGCACAGCAGAGATACAAGGTGGGCTGGGTGGCGATGAGCGATTTGCACGCAAGGGGCCAGTGGCCGCTAATTTGACGGTGGCACCTGCGGGAATGGACCAACGTTAGTGGAGTCAAGCGTCAGCGGATTCGAATCGAAATCCTCACCTGTGAAAGTGATGTCCTGTCGACCGGGAAAATGGAATCAAAACACTTGAATAGTCCCAGGACAGAAGAAGCTCTTATAAAGCCTGATACCTATCTGCATCGCCATCCAGAGTCTCTTATTCCTGTCGTGTCCTGCGAATCCAAGAAAAGCAGGAGAACAACCTTGACACCCACAAGGGGTGATGGAGATGACGTAATTCATCAAACGGTCACTGGGCGACCGCGAACTGAGCTCCTCCTGATTGATAGTCTCAATCATATACACCATGGACCTGTCTCCCCTCGACAAATTCCGCAAAGGCGCACAGAAGGCTGGCATCCAGGCCACCGCATTCTTCCAGCAGAGCTCGAACAAGATAGCGAGCGGCTCGAGAGAGTTTGCCCAGACCTTCACCCTTCCAGGAGAGGCGGAGAAGGGAGCCAAGATCCTCGAAGCATTTTTGGGTCTGTGCATCTCAGAACTCGTTATAAGCTCGTACTTACTGACTGAAGCTACAGCCGATCCAGACAGGCCAGAATCAGCACTCAATTCGATCCCCAAACCCATCCTCCAACGAGCTCGAGGTGCGCTTCGATCCTTCACAGCACCGCTCCAATCTCCCTAACCCCACCCACTCTTTCACCCAGGTCTCGCCATCTTCCAGGTCCTCAAAGCTGGCTTCGTCTTCTCCGGCAAGGCAGGCTCAGGCCTCGTCATCGCCCGACTCCCCGACGGCTCCTGGTCCGCCCCCTCCTGCATCGCAACAGGCGGCCTCGGGTGGGGCCTCCAAATCGGAGCAGACATCACCGACTTTGTCATCGTCCTCAACAGCGAGGACGCCGTACGCGCATTCTCTCTTGGTGGCAATGTGACGATTGGAGGCAACATCGCAGCGACGGCTGGGCCTATCGGTACGGGTGGGAGCGTACAGGCCTCTTTGGCCCACCCGGCGCCTATGTTCTCTTACTCCAAGTCCAAGGGTAAGTTAATCTTTGTTCTTCCTATCATTCTCTCGATATCCACACACACACAATCTCTCTCTTTGAAATTGCTGTTAACGAATACGACCCTGACTGATCACATCCCATCACGCGACAACAGGTCTCTTCGCCGGAGTATCACTCGAAGGAACAGTCCTCATCGAACGCAAAGACGCCAACCGCGACTTTTATGGATCCACAGTCCCAGCCCGGGACATCCTCGGTGGCCGCGTACCCCCACCTGAAGTGGCTTCTCGTCTTTACGAAATCATCGAGGCCGCAGAGGGTTTCGATGACTCCAACCTCCCAGAATCGGGTTACGTCCCGGGTTCAGAATACAGCAAGGACAGCCATATGGTGTTTGATGCCGACGGGCCTCACCACTGAGCAAACACCCTTTGCGACGTCCTCTTGTCCTTTTCCTACCTGTTCACCTTTTTGTATTTTGACTTTATCTCCTTGTCTGCTACTCTTGTACTCCTCTTTTCTCTGCGACCCATGTGATTTCCTTTGTCTGATGCTGTGTTGCTTATGTCTCTGCATGTATAACACGAGAACCCAAGGATACTTGCTACTAATTGTACAGAACAAATCTAACGCGAGACGCGAGATTGAGCATTAGTAAAAGAAGCATCGGTGCATAAGCAGCAAGGTGGTAGATGTAGCGTGTGCATAAAAGGTAAAGAAAATGAGTGTGAGTGAAGAGGTAGCGATCAAAACTATCTATCCCCAAGGTCCGTCCATCTTCTTTCCACCCAGTGGAAATCAGAGGTACTTGTCCCAGAATCCAGCCGTCCCATTATTAGGCGCCGTGTACTTCGATTCCGTTCCGAGGAGCTTCATCACGAGGTTGTAGATTTCCACGTTCTGGAAGGTATCCATGATGTAGGCATCATCAGAAGTCGAATGCCATCCTTCGCATTTGCCGTTGGGGCGACGACCCGTACCCATGCTCCTCCGTGTGTGGGCTTGGACTTGAGCTTTGGCCTCATGCGAGAAGGGACCGTGGGCGACGAACATGGCGTGCATCGAGGGTTCTTTGTTATCATATCCATGGTTCTGTGAAATGTTCATCATCCAGTCAGCTTCAATCGGCATAGGCGCTCGCCGAAAAGAAAAAGGAAGGAAGGAGGGAAGAATAAAGGGATAGAGAAAGTTCCACTCACCCCCTTGCTCATACCAACGTTGCCCTCCTTCCTGGTAGTCAAGATATACCCCAACTCCGGCACGACATAAATCGGCGCAACCCTCTTATTGTTCGCAAAGTGCCACCTCTTCGGCATCGTCTCATGCGTATACACATGGAACTTGCCCTTGTGCTCCTTCGTCTTGGAAGCCCGGGTGAGCGTCTCGAGGTACTGCGCTGCGTTGGCGTTAGGCGCAAACCTAATACCCATAGAAGGCCACCCGTCTTCGTGCTCAATAGCAGCGAGACCTTCGGGGCCGAGAATATCGTCCATGTAGATAGGTTCGGGGTGGGATGTGTCCGCCATTCCGTGGTCGCTTACGAAGATGATATCGACGATGGAGCCGAGGTGGCGAGCTTCCATGGCATTATGCAGGTCCTTGGCGAAGGCGTCCACTTTCAAAAGCGTTTCCTGAGTGGTACAAGGGTGAGACGAAGGACACTGGATGGAGGACGAGGTCCTTACGTTGACACGGCGCGAGTAGGGCCCCGTAGAATGTCCTGCTTGATCCAATGAGGGCTCATACATCAGGATCAACTGTGGTCGGTCTTCCAAGGGCATATCAATCCATTTCGTGATTTGGTCAAGCTTCTCATCGAGAGGGACTTTATCCTATTCATATGGCGGTGTGCGTCAGTGCGACTGAATCCTAACAGGCCATCCCCACATACCTTCCATGGCACGAAGTAGGTAGGTGAGGTTCCAGACATGGTCTTGGGAGGCCCTACCCACATGAGATTGGCAGTGGTGATACCTGCCTTCTCAGCAGACTCCCACATCTGATGATAATGAAACGAAATCAGGGTTTGTGCATTATTGAACAAGTGGGCCAAACTCACGGGTTCTCCCAACCACCACTCAGGCTTCCAGCAAGAAGCCACTTGGTTATAGTGAAACTCTTCCTTCGTTGTCGGGTCCCAGAAGTTCTGCGGGGAAAGTGATGAGTCGCGCGAAAAGGGGAGCAGAGGCGTATGATGCGTACATTGGCCACGATACCATGGGACTCTGCGTACAGGCCGGTCCTTGGGAGAACTCAGGTCAGCGCTTGAGGTCAGTACTGTTCTATGGGCTCGGCTTACATTAAAGCCCAATGGTTCCTGAAGAGATACGAAATTCAGAAATGGTAGACAATAGTGTAGGACAGATCACACTCACGGGAAGGTCAAAGTCTAGTAACATCCAGACATTTAGTCAACCCAAGTTCCAGATTCAACCGAGGAACGCGGAAGGACGCACCGGGAAGATAGGTCTCATAGACTTGGCCCGCAAGCCCTTCTTGCTGATATCCAGGAGGTGAGGAGTCAAACCCCGGTCCAAATAGTCTGCTCTGTGTACAATATAAGTCTCCGAACCGAACGATGACAAGGTAAGAATTAGACGCACCGAAGACCGTCAATCGAAACAAGGACCACTGTCCTCTTGAAATCATGCGTCCCATTCGACCTCAGCATATCTCCCGAGAACCCTTTCGCCATCCCACTCCCCGTACTCGATGAGTGTCCCTCAGGACGGCGTCCGATACCCCAAACACTCGCAACACAATTGGTCATAGTCGCGCCAACGAGGAGTGCAATCATCCCAGCTGCAGTGTACACAATCTTCTTCCTCGACCAGCCCTGCCTATCGTCTTCGTCGTCGTCGTCCCCGCTTCGGTGGTGCTCCTTGCTGCCGCCGTTCTTGCGGTCCCGGGGATCTTCATGGCCCCAGAGCCCATACGCGAAATACCTGGAGAACCGCTCAGCCTCTAAGCGACGCTCGTTAGACTCCAGGTCGGCGTTTGCGGCATGAGCATCGTCTGAGAGGAGCCCCTGTCGTTCCTCCGAGTCTTCATCGGTTGGGACCTTCGAGTACTGAGCCTTGGTGTTACGGTTCTTGTGCTTGTCGTTGGAAGACATGGTAGAGGTTGGGATTGGGGCCATGAGGCAAGAGGAGCCAAGGTTTATATTCCTTCCGTCCTTGTCGTCGTCTTGTGCCAGCTGCTTCTCGGTCGTGGACAGCCCAGGTGGTGTTAAGAAGTACAGCAGATGAGTTCAGGAAGCCTCCCGTCAGATACTGGGGTATTATGCTGAGCCGGAGTGGTGTTGATCCGCTCGCGTAAGTAGGTCTCACGACATGATTGGCTCTGTTAAGATAGGGGCACTTGACACTGCTTGGTATGGTACAACGCAAGTAAGAAATAGTCCAAAGAAGAACAACATAGTAAGTAGTACAACAGATTACGGATTCTGGACAAGATCTCGAGAAGCTCATTCCCTCAGGCATCATAGACAATCCGACCACCAACCCAGGCGTAAGGGTAGTTGCGCTGGTACCAGTTCCTGAAGGACCTCCTTTCAGTGATCCGGGGAATGGTCGCATAGGATCCTCCAAGCTGTGAAGAAAGAAAAAGCAGTGAGCGGAGAGCCAGAGGGGTAGANTACATTGACATAGAGCTCACCACGACCTGATGCTTCCCGTCAAAGAAATCTGCAGAGTATCCGGGATACAAAATGGACGGCACGAACCCCTTCGTCTTATCAAATACCGTCGACGTCCATTCCCAGACGCCTCCGTTGGTACCTCGACCACTGGCATTTTTCAAGCCAGTGGTCGCAGGCACGGGGTGCCAGCTCCTAAACCCGACATTTGCGCCACCTTCGTAACCAGCTTCGAACTTGTCATAGAACAAGCGAAGCTCAGGCTCGGTGGGGAGGCGACCTCCTTTCACCTGAGCGTAGGTGGAGATGGAGTCATACGAAGTGATGACAGGCCAGTTATAGGCGACATCCATTGGGACAGGTCCATGGAACGTTCGAACCTGGTCGCCCATCCGATTTAGCGACTAGAACATGTAGATCAAGCCAAAGGAAATATCATACCTTCATAACACCATCTTCCTCGATCCAACTTGCGGGGCGCTCGACCTTACCCTTACCCTCCCCGGTGAAGAACGAATAAAACTCGCCATTCGTCACAGGGCGCCAGGAGATACTAAACTTCTCGACTTCAACCACCCTCTTCGGGCTCTCATTATCCCATCCATACTCATGGTTCAGAGCATCATCACCACTGTGCTGCAAGTCCTGATCCTCGGGGTCATCGTGACCAAGGGTAATCGTCTCCGGACCTAAAACGACCGTATCGTTGTCCGGAACGGGTGCTTCGTTCCAAGCAGTCGCGAGAGACTTCCAATGAGGAACTGTGAATCCGGCAGGTGGGATCGTCCCAGTCCCAGCGCGCTGGATCAGCATGTAAAGCAGAGTCTCCGCATGCATGGCTTCGTGCTCCAGCGTCAAGAACAGTACCCTGCAGACCTTGCGGGTCAACGGTACAGCTCCGTTGTCGATATTATCGTAGAGCTTCATCAGGCGTGCACGGACGCGGGACTGGAAAGTCAGAATGGAATCCAGCGAAGGCCAATCTTCCTCTTTTGTTGGCACTTCGGAGTGAGGCTAAAAGAATATCGTTCAAAATTAGCATCATTGAATGAATAGAGCGGATCTACGCACATGGCATTGGTTAGGATCGTCGACATCGGGATCGATACCTCGCTGCACCGTTATCGTTAAACTTTGGTCCTACAAGTCGGAAGAGAAAGAGACAGCATACCTCAAAGATGTACTACGAAAATACTTGTCAGCGACTGGTGCAATACACGTGAATGATCAGGACACACCTTGAAAGCATCAGGCTCCGTATGAGGCTCACCCAAGAGCCTCGACAAATGGATATCAAGAAAAGTGGGAATATGACCGAAGTAGAAGAGACAAATGTGCCTCAGATCAATCGGCTTCTCGTGCAGCATCGATGGTGGTATCATGCGACGAGTGATAAAGTCCCATGCATCCCAAAGCTCTTCCCACTCCTGGCGAGATGGGATCGAGAATGGGAGTGGATTCAGGAGCTTGGAGTGGCTCTTTACTCCGTTGCCCAAGAGACTAGGAGAACGCAGAAGTGGGAACATGAATGGAGGCCTTTCGAGGAGCCAGAGGGAGTATTGCCCTTGACTGTCAGTCCACCGTTCGATAGGACGAAGGTTCGCATTAGTGAATAGCGTGTAGGCATCAATCTCTGAGTACTATGATGAAATGGAGTCAACGTCGGCGTCAAATTTACCATGAAGCAGCTGCTGGGACAATCTCACCTTGATAGACTCCTCGATCTTCAACAACTCGTTTTCGGTAATCTTGAACTGAGCTTTGCTCGTAGGCTCGGTGATGACCTGAGAGCACTTCGACTTGAAATAGGCTTCATGGCGACCTACAAACAAATCAGCAACTTTACCACGATTTGATAGGAATAGTGGAACACACGTTCAGCCTAAACACACGTTGGTCAGTCTCGTTGATTATCCCGAGCAAGGGTATACGCACCTCATTGTATGTATTGACATATTCAAAATTCTTCTCATCAAACAAATTCTCATCCCCAAGCGTTCTACCCGCGGAACGCAGTCCATTCATGATGAATCGGCGCGTGTACCCCTTCTTATCATTATACGCCTCCTCGATCTTCTCCTTCGCGTTATCATGATCCAATCCAAGCAAGAGCGTATCGCCCATCCCGGCTCTCAAAGGGAGGGATCGCAGGAAGGAAGCAGCTTCTTCACGAGGGAAGTTCCCGATAGAGGAACCAAGGAACATGATATGCAACGCACGCTGGGCGGCCGAGGCTGATCCAACGGATTCACCATCTATCGGAGAGGATGGGAGGGAATACGTAGCCCCAGATTCGGAATCCGTCGATGCGAAGGCCTCGCCTTCGCTCGATAAGGACCCATCGCTGGGAACAGGAGAGCCTCCTCGAAGTACCTCAGCCAAATGACCGATACTGGCTGGGACATGAGGCAGGCCGGAGTCGCTCCCGCTATCGCTGTGCAGGAGGCCCCCATCCTGAACGAACTTGAGCCCGTCGTCGTATGTTCCGCACATTCCTTTGGTTGTGACCTTGCCCGAGAGGCGAGCCCCTATTTCGGAGTTGTTGATTTCACCAAGGGTCCGTTCCAATTCGCGTTTCTCGAGGTCAAGGGCGTAGTATGTGATGGGGGAGGTCAGCTTCTGCCTTTCAGCGAATCGTGAAAGCCCAAGCAGTATGTGGGAAGTCTTCCGTAAAGCACTGTCGTCGGTAGCAATAGAGATTAGTGAGGATTCGAGCGTTTCAAAACCCGGAATGCATCGACCGGCTAGACTAAACTCACCCTGCACCAAGTTCCAGGACGACTTCATCGGTGAGGTCACCAGATTGTCCATGACGATGCATGGTGCCGACGATTTCGTCCGCACGGTTCTTGAGGATTTCCTCCTCTGCACCGAACAAATAATACTCTGGAACGGCTGTGGTGATATCGTCGTACAACCTCAGACCCTGCTCATCGTAGAGCAACATCGTAGGAATCTGTTTCTGCCCAACTGGACGCGACAGTCCGTCCAGAATCTGCTTGGGCATGTCAAAGTTGGGCAGCCCATCGTTGGAAAGAGAATGCAAGTCAAGAATCTCGACAGGCATAGTTGTGAAAATGAAAATGAGGAAGAGAGCTGCTTGCAAATGCGAGGAGTTGGAGGTCCAAAGCAGTAGCCTCTGACCGCTAGCCACCTTGTAAAGCGACTACCCTTCTTATACGGTCGGATCCTTGCATATGGTATGGGCTCGATGACGTCAGCAATTCGTACCCTTCGAACAAAGGAATTCGTCNAAAAACAACGCTGACGCAGGGACGACGGAGATTCTGAGGGTCCACCATGCCAAAGAACATTAACGATCGCTCAAAGTTTGAGGAGGAAAAGCCTCCATCGGGCAACATAACGATCCAGATCTCGGCGAACCTTAGGAAAACGGCTCCGTTCAGCATGCACGCTCGAGAAAATGGCAACGTTCCTAAAGGTCTTACTCACCAATGGTACCACCTCGGTCCAAAACGTGACTTTCTCCAATAGATTGGGGCTGAAGCATATGCGCTACCAGCGCCGCTGAATCCAAAAGTATCAGCACGTGGGGTATGGAGACCTCAGCTGAGCGATTGCATAAGCCCTCCCCCTGATTCTCGACGAGTAGCTGAAAGCGCTGAAGATCCAACCCTTCTTTTGACGAGCCAAAACGGAGGGCAATCTCGAAAGAGAACTAGCGGCCAGCTCAAGTTACAATGTGGGGGTAATATCGGCATTCATAGTAGGTTCGATAGGCAAGGACATTTTGGGGATGGCATCGTCGGGAAAACTCGAAGGCCCGCGGGGATGGAGGAATGGGTTAATTGGGTTGAATTCAGAGCGAAGAAGAGGAGAATACTCTAGTCGACGCGCGGATAGTTATATAGCCTTGCCTCTCGAAGACGCCATTCTCGCGTCTTTTGCAGCCATTCGTGACTTTGATCATGAAGAGCAAACATCAGCAAACCACCGTCTCAAACGGAAGAGGACGTCATACCATGAAACGGAGCGTCGGGTCTACAGGGTGTAAAAATATCACCCGCGAAGGACTCAAAGAAAAAGGGGTAGGAAGCGGAGCAAGGTAATTAGCAAGCATTCGGTATACTACAGTAAAGCGTTCCAATGTCCCGGAAATAAATTATTTAAATAGGAAGAAGCGTCCTCATTCAAAATTCCTATCGGCTTTGACGAGTTCGTGAGCAAGCTTAGCAAGAACTTCCTCTGCGCGAGGATTTCTCGGGTAGTACAAGCCATCTCCGGGGCTGCACGCAAATAATCAGTTTCTGATCGTCCAAGTATAGAGCAAATGAGCTTACGTTGAACCCCCATATAGAAGACGGGGAACCCAACCCCACCTTGTGTTCCACCCGAAAACCTGAGCCCAATTCTTCCGCCATCCCACATCGTACAAGTACATACTTCCATGGACTTCTTTCACAAGCTTTCGCTGCTGGTAGCCTAACTCCGGTTCGAGAGGTGGATCTGACAAAGAGTGGCCTGTTCGTGGAAGGGGAGGAAGGTTTCTCAAAAGCATGAACGGCGTGATATGTTCGAGGGTAGTTTGATTGGTCCTGCAGAAAAGGAAGGTCAGCCGATAGTTGGATGGATAGTTTATAAAACTTGCGTTATAAGATAGTAATGGTATCCGGCGAAAGGCCCAACAACGAGGCTAACGATAGCTGCATACGCCGCCAGCCCCAACTCATGGATAGGTGTACTCTCATCCTTTAAAGCGGTCAAGTCAAATGAGTTGCCCTTTCAGAGATGGGGACTCACCACAATGAATGGGTTTCTGAAGGAATAAACGAGGGCACGCATCGCGATCGTAGCAATATATATGGCAAGTAGAGTCGCGCAAGTGAGGAAATGGACGAAAGCAGGATATGTCCTGTGTCCCTGCAGAAAAGGGTTAGTTGTGACCACAGCAGATAGAGCGCTGACATACAATACAAGCAGAGCCTAACCAGGGACAGTGATGATCTAGGATCTCCCATGAGATCCAGTATAGAATAGAGTTCGGAATTGAACGGCCACGCACCCATCTTCATGACACATCGACCGCATATTGAGCAGTGGTGTGCTCGTTCGGGCTTCGGCGCCTACAAGTCTTTGAATAAGCCAATCGAAGCTCAAGGCCGAGCCACACTCACCCAGCATTTGCGACACCATTTTCCTGGTGCTGTAAAGTCTTCGTCGTCGTCCATCAAGGCTTCTGCGAGCCCAACGTCTGCATCTCCTCCGTAGTCGTCCCGCCTAGAAAGATTGACATTCACTGGACCGGGGTCTCTCACGACACAGATGGTGAGGGACGCGAGCGTAAGGATTGTGAGGCCATCGATCATTAGGAGGTGAACTATAGCTAATTTTGTCTCCTGCAACACACGCCAATGGTGGTAGACGAGCATTCGCAGAACGGATGGTTGGGGTGCCAAAATGAGTGTCACCGTAACTGAATATCAGAAATCATTGACATTAGACCGATTTATTGACGTCAAACTCGAGAAGAAACGCACAGAGCAATGGCAGGCGGTATAACCATGGCTTCTTTGGCTTTTCTGGGCCGTCCAGAAGGGCATCTTGGAAAGTAATGGCATCCCGCGGTTGCAATTCGACTTCATCTATCAAGGGCTGCGTCACGGTTCTTCTTGGCATGGCGGTTAAAGTGTCGCTGGGGTTGAATAAAGACTCGTTTAATAGTCTACAAGGTGCTGGCCAGAGCTAGAAAGGTTTAGAAAGACATGAATAACGAACGACTAGAGTACAGCGATGATGGTGGTGAGGGAACAACAGAGCAATTTTTGGACACGCGATGCAACGTTTCTGGTTCCGGAAAATACAGCCTCAGCGCCGCCAGTCCTTGACTACGGTATACTTCAAATTCTGAAGTGAAGCAAACGCCGTCCTTTCTCTCGGCGTCCACCAGTTCTCAACGACCCAAACCTTCAATTTGTGGCGGATCGTCCGCGACGCCAGCAGCGCCCAGCTCGGGCGGTCCTGTGAATTCGTCAGCTGCATTTGACAGGACCTTCACATGAATTTGGGTCGGACCCGGTACCAACTGTTTCCGGCGGTATCTCCAATTTGAGCTGTTACCGTTACCTCGACGTCAAAATGCGCCTCTTGATCAACCGGACTACGACCCTCCCCCAATCCACGAGAGATGGCACCATATAATCAAGCAGTAGCTGTTCGTCTAGCAGAGAACCAGCCAAACGACCAGAAGGTCTACGAAGGAACGATTGACCCTACATGGAACATTGGAAAGTAAGTAGCTCTCCATGTAACAACCTGTTTATCCTGACTTTGGTATTTCAGTGTTCCCTGTGGAGGCAAGTTGCCAATAAGCTCTATGTACCACAGAGCTGCCAATCTGACTAGCTGTCTGTCTGCCAGGCTATGCTCTGGCGTTGATTCTCCAGTCTTGCATCCAACACCAAGCAAGCACTCCCCATGTCGATCCTTTGCATATCTCGGCCCATTTCCTTAGGCCTACCAATTCCCAAGTACCCTTCAAAGTCTACGTTCAGACTGTCAAGACCGGAAAGGGATTCTCCAACCTTGTTGCCGAATTCCGTCAAGAGGTACTGTCTATTTTATTATTGCTAGGCCGCATCAGCCAACCCTCGTCGCAGGATTCTGTACGAATCACATCCCATGCCATCTTCGGTGTCAACGGACCAACAGACGACATGCCCGACCTCACGCTCAAACCTCCTTCATCCTACGCACGCCGACACCCTCTCTACCTCCATCCCTCTGAGGGCGAACGGCACCCTATGCGCAACCTCTGGAATTTTCATAAACACATTGCCTGGGCATACGACGACAAGCTCACAAGCCTAAACGCTCCTGACCACCCTTCACGAACGAACAGCTCGACCGTCGGCGGAGGAGGCCTCGAATGGGGAGGGTATCTCCAATTCGAGTCCCCCACTGAACGCTTGACGAATGCGTATATACCCTTCCTCGCTGATATGTTTATCAACACGATCAACCTCCTTCCGAGGTCTGAATTCGGGAGTGGTTTGGGTACCAGGTTAGTTTTTCCTTCCCCAGCTCATTCCATCCGAGAGATATGATTTTCTCATTCGGATTACCCGTGCAGTTGGTTCCCAACAATGACCCTCGCTATCGAGTTCAAGTTCCCTATCTCGCAGCTAGATCCCTCGAAGCATTCCATGCGCAACGTCGGTTTGTACTCACTGGGCAGATTCGTTAACAATCCACAAAGAAGACATGACGTCTACGTCGAGGTCTGGAGTGCGCCTTCGAATATCGGTGAAGGGGAGCCCCGGGACGGATGGAGGGACGAGCAGTTCTGTCTTGCTACTGCGACGCAGATGGCTTTGACGGTCCCCATAGCATTGAATATCAAGAATGGCAAGAAGAAGACGGATTCCAAGTTATAATACAACTAATGCTTCTCTTCGTTACTTTTACAGTCTCAAGTTAATACACTGGCATTCATCATCACGCCTATATCGACCACTTGTTGCCTTGCTGGTGACCGGCCTTCCGTGGCCTTCTAGCGAGCCCAGAGTTTTCCCTATGTTCAGTACCTCGCGCCAAGTACTTCCTGCAAGAGGATACGATGCTCGTCTTCATGAAGATTGAGGGGGATTCCGTACCCTGTCGCATACATTCTGAGGTTCTCGCCCTTGAGGGCACTGACCTGCTGAGCAGTGAGGAGGGGCGGAAGGTTCTGAAGGCGAAAAAATAAGTTGGCTGTGAGGCGATTCAGGAATCCCAGAGCTAGCTAGCCTACATGGTCATTGACAGGGTGTGTCCCGTCGTCGAATACCACCACCTCCAGCGGAGGCATGCTCCCATTGTGCAACTGACGACCAATATTACGGGTCTGCGTCACTAATGAGTAAGCAGCATGAGAGCCCAAATCTTGTTTGAAACGTACGCGGGATGCAAGCTGTGCACTCAGGATGTCTAATTGGTCAAGGGCATCCTCAATCCCCTTCATTTCTTGCAATATCACCGTCTCGTGTTGCGCAATGGCCATTGCCAAAAGCATCTCCGAGCTTCTCCACGTTTGATCCATCAGTTCCAATGTTTCCCGGATAATGTTCTCCATCTTTTTTGGAAGATATGCACGATGTTAAGCGAGTATATGCGGCCGTTAATCGCGAGGAAGCGGGTGCAAGAGCGAGAAAGGGAACGAGAAGCGCGCGGGCGCTTGCACCAAGGAACACGTACACAAGAACAAACACCGCGCACCCACATGACAAAGGATATCATTATTTCAAAGTTCTTTCTGCTAATCTGCCCCTTCAAACGTGGCCAGAAACCCCTCTCCCTCATTCCCTTGTTCCATCTTGATTATGGGTATCCCAAGCCGCCCCAAATGGCTCTCCCGCTCCTGGTACAAATATTGCTGCGCGTACTGCACAATCGAACGCCTCTCCTGCAGACTCGCTCGGCTCCCTATCCACACATACACAGCTGGCCTAACAGGATCTTTGGAATCGTCCAACAAGAACGCGTCTTCAGACGACAGTAGGTTTTGAGAGACTTTGGGCAGCTGCTCAAAGGAGACTCGGCCTGACGCGTCGGACAGTTTGAAGAGTTTAACTTCCCTAGCTTCCTGAGAAGCCCTGTGAGGAAGTAGAGCTGCGTCTGGCCCGAACTCTCCTAGGAATTTGTGTACACCCGAGGTGCCTTCATCTAGATAGACGGGTTCGAATTAGATTCCGCAAGGGAGAGGGGGAGAAAGATTTTATACCGAAGACAGTAACATCGCAACCCTTCCGGCCATCCACCAAGCTCTGCACAAACTCTGCAGCCTTGAATTTCTCCTGCCCCACACTCTCCTTTGTATTCAATTGCCACACCTCAGCTCCTTTATCCAATACATACGCATCCCCCGCGATCAAACTGGCAGCAACCGGTTCCACCTCCCTAACCACCAATGTGTTGGTGTAGCGACCGGGAGTGGTAGCAGACGGTAAACGAGATAAGGTCACTCGGTAGAGTCTGAGGATGTCTAGGGGCGGAGGATCGACGACGTGGTGGAAACCTGTAGACACGCCCCCCTTCAAGGAGGTAAATTTGGGGAAGTAAGATAAGAATTGAGGTGTTTCAAAGCCTTGGACTTCGCGGAATTGAACCGGCTTTCCGTGAAGATCTGTTAGAGAGACGCCGCATATAAATCAGCCTTCGATTGTAGACCAATGCTAAGAGGAAGGGACGTACGGTCGTCGAGCTCGACGGTCTTATACGCAGCTGTCCCTGCCTCGTCGACGCTCGTATTCTGGCCCAACCAGAAATGCAAGTTATACGAAAGGCTCTTGGCTTCAGGAGAGCTTTTATACGTCTGTTATCATATTCCACTGTCAGTGCAATCTATATGATCAAGAGAAAGAGAGGCGCGCACATATAGAACGATGTACGAATCTCCATCGTAGAACGACCCATAGCTCTGCTCGGGCCAAGCGACGATATGAAACTGCTCAACGCGCCAGATCTTTAGGCCCTCTTCTTCTCCTGCGTTATCCCAAGCAGGTTCATGATCCCCAGCATTTTCGCGGACGCGTTTCTCGAGCTATAGGCGAGATGTGAGCGTCGAATTCAGCGAGACGCAGGCGACGATGAGGGAAGGGAAGTAAGCGTCTCCAGCATGCGGAAGTTACTTACATCAGAACCCAGCAACGCAATGTTCGAATCTTCAATGTTATAAGTCGTTGGCTTTGTGAGATGGGCCATAATGCCAACTCGAATAGTCGGGTGTTGCTGAGACAGAAGCGTAATCAATCCATTCTCATTCCAACTTCTCGAAGCTGTGCTTTGATGAACATGCCAGGATTAGTACTGCATCTTGGTACAGGGAAAACTAGAGAACTCTACATTAGACATACAGGCGTAATTATACTCGCGGAACCAATCCATATCATATAGCAAAAATCACGACCCGAAAAACGAAGACGAGAACGTCTTCGGCTTCGGCCTCATCTTCGACCTCCCACTCAAAAATCCCCAATTACGCTTCGAAGGATCTATCAGCTGCATATCCAGCTCCCTGAAAATATCAGCTTCCCCTGGTGTTTTGACCATACCCCAGTATCCACCAGTCGCGAGGAGGCTGCTGTCATCGACGTTACCGATAGCCGCAGTGCCAACAACACCACCACTGGAGACGCCAGCGGGGGGCTCAGAGGAATCAGACGAGAGGGAGTCGGCTTCAGCTTCTTTCGGCGGCTCGCTGAAATTCCATTTCCACAACCCATACTCGTTGAGGAGCATACCCATCCGCTCCGCCCGTTTCCTCATATACCTGTTGAGGTCGTCGTCACCTGTGAGAGCTAGTAGAGCCGTGGCCCGAGATTTCTGAGGCATAAAGCTAACAGAATTTCCGGTCAACAATCTGAACCGACGAAAAGAGAGCGTACATTTCACTCACTGTATAACCAACCTCCTATACTCTCCAGGAGGAATCTGCAGAGCACTCGCAACAGACGCCGCTGAAGACTCCTCGGAGGCACCTGCACCATCTGAGGTCGAAGGTATCCGAACAACTCCCGTCCACGTACTCAGAGTCTCAGAAATCGTATCAAAAGCGATTTCCTTACTCTTCAACGAAGGCAAAACCTCCGTATGCAGTAAACTCGTCTTCCGTGCCGCCTTTGTGAGAGTCGAACTGCGCTCCCTCTTCTTGATGATGTTCTTCCTCTTGGCCAATGTTGCTCGATCCTCGAATATGGGCGGAAGTTCGGTGGGCATGGGGACGTGGACGTAGGAAGAGTGGATGAGCATGATTACGATGGTTGAGATATCTGAGAGGCCGCGTCGGCTGACGAGGGTTGCGAGTGTTAGTTGAGAATTCGAGGAACAAAGCGTATTCGAAGAAACGTACTATTCACCTGCAAGTACCGCTCGGTACTGAGCAGAGATAGAGGATTCGACCGTTTGCTACATGAAACAGAAAAGGCATTCAATTCGAAGGCAGTCCAGTGCACCATTGAAAACGACGTACCAGAACACTCTCCGCCTGCTCCGGGGACGTGGTCTTGTCAAGGTGGTCTATATACTTCAAGCATATCTTTTGCTGTGCTGTAAGCACAGAATGGTACTGGTCGGAACGGATGAGGGATGCAATGTTCCAACAGCCAGCATCTACAAGTGCCTGCGCTTTGACGCGTCTGACACAATGAAAGAGAGGGGAAATGAATGAATGAATGAACGCAGCCGCCGCGTGATCCACGTACCCAATGCCAGGCACTTTCTGCAAGTCGATCACTGCTCTCCTCCTCAAAGCGTCTTGCTGCTGATCATAGTTGCCTGCAGGAATCCATTAAAGCAATGAGCATTCTCGTCTTCAGGATGAAACACGTCGTCAGACATACGAGCCAGAGCCAAGTCTTGCTGGACGAAGTAGTGGTTAATCCTGTTCTTTATGCCTAGCCCAATGCCTTTCCTCTACTCGCAGACAGACGTCGAACGAACATATGAGTGTGTGTGTGTGTCAGAAGAGATTAATGAAAGGGAGCCGAAGTGACACGCACCTCAAGAACAAGGTCGTCCCCCGACTTGATGGTTTCCCGAATCTGCGAAATGGCCTCAATCGCATTCGAAAAGGCGGTAACCTTGAAAGGATTGGACTGGGATTGGTTCGCCTCGGCATCCCGTTCTGCAAAGGAGAAAGCAAGTCTCGTCAGTCAGTCCGACTTCCCCAGTACGCTGTTTAGCTTCGCTCACGCACCTGACCGCAACATTTCTAGTATCTCGTCGTTGGGGCCCTTCGCGAGAGGAGTTTGCGTAGCGTTATAGCGGACATGGCGACCAAGCAATAAAGAGGGTAAAAGAGTTGGACTCCGTTGTGTCTTGAGGATATGGCGGAAGAGCATTCGCTGCCATACAGTGATGATGGTGTTCCGCAGAAAGCATGAAAACAGCCTGCTCGCTCACGCGTGGGCATTTTCCCTGTCGCCTGACATGCCGGTCTCACTCATATATCTTTAGGTTGACGCTGAGGAGAGGTATGATACATTGGGTGCAACATGCGATTAAATTATGAATACAATTGTAACGAGCGTAGTGTATTACTGTAGGATGTATATGCAAAAAGTCTAGATGCGTCTGTATGTGCCTCCCGAGTGTAATGCTCCATTCCCACCGAGTGCTCTCTATTCACGATCCCGTCCACCATTTGTTGACCTTTGCAGCACCGTACCGAAGGCTCTTGCCAACGCCGGCACTGGCAATTCCCTTGACACTTTGGATGGTTGCAGGGTATCGAACAATACCAGCCAATTCTGCCAAGAAATCATCAGCATATGAAGTCTGGATCGGGATGGGACGGAATACGCACCTTGCCGCAAAACCTGGGACAGCTGCTCATCCCCTGCCAATTTGACCCAGTAAGCAGCTTCGTCGCTCTCCAACTCCTTGTCCACAGCCCCTTTCTGCTCATAGTTCTGCTTCACCCGACTCAAGAGCCCCACAGGCAACTTCTTCAGATGGGCCGAACGCGCTTTGGGGCTGATGTCCTGTTCGATCGAAGACGAGTTGGGGGACCAATGGACTCCAGGGAGAGCAACGACCAGTCGATGGTAGAGCTCCTTAAACTGCGGTCCCTGCTTCGACACGATGTTCACCACCTTCCCTCGGTTCTCTGCAGGAAGCAGCATCCGAGGATCTCCCGTGTAGCTTATCCCTGCTATCCGCTCGAATAGTTCATTTTCGGAGAAATTGGAGGGGAGGGTGAGGAGGGCGGCGCGGACTGCTGATGTGAGGTTGACCTGTTGCGTCAGTCGAACGCGTGCGTCATCCTTGATGATTCGGAGCGGCTTGTGCATACGGCCTGCTAGGTACAGAGTCCTCCAGTTGAGGAGGTCCGCACAGAGGTTGTCCACTGTGGTTACTCCATACTTGATAGTCTATAGGGAGCAAGTGGTGCGATGAGCAAATAGACCTGACCACGAAGAATCTCAAACATACCACGCCGTTCATGGTGACATACGGGTTGAACCACACCCCAGGACTGATCTCCTGAAGCCTTGTGATATATGAGGACCCAAACACCCGTGCATGCAGAGGATAATGACTGGGAAATTGTTGCATGTTGATTGAATGAAAGTGTGCTGGGTGCGTCACGGCGAACATGAAGTCCAGCATTGGTCCCTCTTTCCCCTCCTTCTTGTTCTCTGCATAGCCATCCTGCTCAAACACCCCTGATCCGTAAGCAAACGCATATCGAATCGGTGCGTCGAATTTCGCGACGATAGATTCGAGGAGTGCGCGAGTCGAGTTGGAGACGGGTAGAAGCTGATTCCGCCCGAACGTTGGCGGGAGCTTTGGTAAGGGTGAGTGTCGGTGCGATGCAGCTGGCCGAGGCTGGGGGTACAACCTGTACTTGGCATTCTTCGACGACGAGGGCGACAATCCAGGCGGAGGCAAATCNGGGGGTGGTGAGAAGCCGCAGGTTCTGTTGAGAGCGCTCGAGCGACGACGACGACAGGCAGACGACGCGCTGCACGCTTGCTGCAGGCCACTGTGGACAGCATGGGTTCTTCGTCGTCTCAGACAGCGATGGAGAATTGAGAATAGGGGATGTGGAGTATGTCAGCTTGGTGGAAGGGAGAGACGCTATTTCCCAGAAAGAAAAACTGATTGCCTCCAAAAAGCTGTGCCGAAAGCCGAAAGCCGAACGCCCTCCCTCTTTATTTCTTCTCATAACCAACAGGGCAGACTGGTGGCACGACCTGCTCCCTACGCGCCACTTTTCTCTTTCACCGAGTTGTTCTCCTGCACACTCCCTCACGCTTGCGCAGTGGGGAGGTCCAAGAGTCGATGCGGCAGGAGGTGCCCTACCTCGAGAACAAGCTGCGAATAAGTACTCTAATGGAACCTAGTCTCCCGTAGTCAGACTCAATTGCAACGAGTTCGTGTCAAGAGGCTTGAATAGGACACTCACATGTAGAAATGGAACCGATGGTTCTTTGAATTTGATAACATCCCTGACGGTAACAGGCACTCGCAAGTTATTGACCGACTTACCCGGGTTGCCATACTCTCATTTGTATCGGGTCTTGAGAAAGGTGTCTGTCGTACCAAAAGACTCTATGGGTTGGCAATTGACCAATGTATGTTGGTACACAGCGAGTAACTCGTCCATCAGTCTACCCTGAGCTACCTCAGCAGTGGCAGGGAGTGGCGGCACCGTCGACCGACATTGGGATGTTGGGCACTTTGTCCTGGCCCGTTCTCATGCTGGTTAGATGGGTCCGCAGAGCTGTCCTTATGGATTGAGTCACCGCAATAGGTGGATGTAGCTAATTTGGGGGCTATTTTCGTGCCATAGGCTCGCTGCGCTTGATTTCGGTGTCTACTCAACAGCCCCAATTTAAAACAGCACCAGATGCAGTTTGGGGGCTTGCGTACTAGTATCCGGATTCATCATCCGCACCCCAGTTGCTTGGCTTTCAAGTCCCATACAACAGCGCCTGCTTGCATTTGACAGAGAGAATCTGAACTTGCCAAGAGTACCACCACAGGTAAAGAAAGCGCAGTCGAAGGGAGCTAAATCGAAAGTGCCTCAGATCGAATGCCATGATATTGTACCTCCTACCAATGAGCTGGGATCCTCATGGCTGTGCCGAGAAATACAGCCAGGGACGTCCGATTTCCAGGTACGCCCGGATGGGCCATTCCTTGGTGTATTTTACTATGTATATTCTATTTAAACTGGATGCCCAGTGAAACCCCGCCTCCCATCACGGCCAGTCGTAGCATCGTTGGCTAACAGAGTCGTGGTTCGGCGCCCTGTGGAACTTCTTCAGATCATAGATCTGAGGATTGCTCATTTTGACGACGGTTATCATAGGCGCGCCTAGCTTTTCTCAAAGATCCACCCAGCAGTGTCGGAAGATTGCCATTTTTTGGCAGTTGCATCGGGAACCCCAGTACAAACCCATGAACCTAGACTTTATGTCCAGGAATTAATAGGCACTGTCCTTCGTGAAGCATAGTGAATTCGAGTACAGGTGAAAACATGGATACAGCTATATATGGCCGTAAGAAGGGTAATGAGGACCAGGGATAGTCGAGGGGCAAGGCTGCGATAACAAGTACAAGGGGGAAAAGGAAAGCCATAGAAATATAGAAACGAGCAGGGTGTCTAAGCCAATCCTCTGTGGGATAAATGAACATCTTGTGTATGATAGGTGATAGTGTCCAACTTACTACTCCAGCGCTATCGTGGAGAAAAGGTTGTTCAGACGGCCTCCGAACGATGATTGATAGGAGTGCCAGTGGGGTTTCTGAACCAGGAAGCAAGCCACCGAAGCCATAATTGTAAGTGTGCCAGAACACCATGTGGTGCATGTTGCAAGGAACCCTGACGGGCAGCATCGGAGCGATCGATATCCCTTCCCAAAGGAAGAAAGCCGGGAGGCTCATGGCCTAAAACCGTACGGTGAGGGGTGCAGAACGTGCACTCAAATAGCCGTGAAGAGACAGGATTGGGCAGGTCCGCGTCTGTGCTCTCAAATCCCGGCGAAGGGGATCCAGCTGGATGGGAGCCTGAGTATGCTAGTGACAGCCCTTGTAAGCCTGAGAAGAGCACCAGTGCAACATGACCTACCTGTGCCAGAGGACCAAGAACTGTGCCGCCGTTGGGAGGCATGGCTCAGGCTAGGACAAGCTGGACAATGAAGAGTATGGCCATAATTTATGTTCTGCTGATGCCGTGAGTTGAAGGCCCCACCTAGAATGAATCCATTCGCCGGAGAAGGTGGCGGGTATCGATGTTGCTGGTGAGGTTGGCCCTGCCAGGGGGTCTGCTCGTAAAGAGATTGACTGTCATCTGTTGTCGTTAGGTCAGCAAAGCCGGTCATGATCTGAATCACCGGTAATCTCAGCGTGGCTGTGTCGGGGAAGGCCATGTCGAGGAACTAGCCTGCACGTAAGTGTTCAAGGAAATTGGCACTTACGGAGCGGCCATCTACCGTTGAGGCTGGAGTTGTGAGCCTGCGTTGAATTGTCGTTATTTGAGTTGATGATCTCAGTAGTCGTCCGGTTTCGAGAGCTATAATCGTTATTGTAGACAGCGTAAGAGTGGTCGATGACGATCATGGTGACTGTAGGAGCTGCTGGGGCTGGGCCTTCACGGAGAGGTTCTGGGTAGCTTTCCTGAGGTGATGAATTTCGGGTAGGCATGGAGCAGACAGTCTGGAGAAGTCAGCACCACAAGCAAGTGTAGGAACGGAACGAAGAAGTTTTGAATTTGTTTCTTTTATTATTGGGGCGGCTCGAAGAGCATTTCTACAATCTCTCACGGTGCGACAGGGTAAGTTGAATCGCTTACGGTGTTTGGCTCCGCGAGTGATGTCTAACAACCTGAGGGCCGCTGCGAAGTCTTGGGCTCGCTACTGATGTGTGTGTTCGAAAATATAAATAAAAAAATWAAAAAAATCGAAGAGAAAGAGAAAAATAAGAGAAGAGAAAGAGGTGTAGCCCACGTTGATAGCAACTCACACTTGATAGGGCAAACCGGCAGTGACTGTTGTCAGGGTAAGAGAGCGTTGCCGGTCAGGGAACGGCGATTCTCAGATGGGAAATTAGTAATATTGAAATCACAGCCACCGAGGTAGGGAATTCCCTACCTTTCCCTACCTCGTCAAATAATCACCACAGCACTTAAAACTCCAGGAAAATTCAGACATCATCCACAGATTTTTGAGAGCGAGCTCACAAATTTTTGAATTGATCCAATGGGTAGGTATTTTTCTGAATGCATTTCTTTCGATTTCCCTAGCGGATCTTGATAAGATATGATAAGGGAGCTGATCCGTTGGTAGGTAATCCCGAGTTCCTGGCTGGCAGGTTCACTCCCCTGCGGTTTCCATGATATCTCGTCATATATTCAACCGTTTCTTTCGCTCTTTTTTTGCGTTTGAGACGTGCGATTTATACGAATAGAAAAAACCCTCACACCCCTCACACGAGATAATTGGAGACCTGGAAGTATTAGAATTGCATCTGATTTATCTGAGCAAAGGGTAGGGGAAGGCAACATTGTAATTTCGACTTTATGAGGTGAGTTCTAAATCAATATCTCTTATTCTTGGCTTAATGAGCTCACTAAAGCTATGTGTTTATGTCAAGGTATAATACATAGTACCGTGCTTCCTCAAAGCTGAGCCTGTCCAGGCATACTATAAACTTAGGTAGGCAGATGTTTAGGTCTACATCTTGGTGAGTTAAACATCATCTCATTTCCTGTTTATTTTCCTGTATTTTTGTAGCTCCTAGGTCTATAAGAGCCATAAGAAAACTGCAATAGGTGCCCTCAACACTCTGATATGCTGCATCCTTCACACTGACAAAGATGGCTGATGCTCCACCCATATTTTCATGTTCTCACAGTGAGTTTTGACTCATTTCTGTTGTTTCTTTCTCAGCTGTGCTCATGAAATGTGTACAAACCTGTCAATATCAAATAAGTTTTGCAAAAACCATTCAAAAACCCAGAAATATGGCAAGCACTGTCTGATTATACAATATTAGCATAACAAGTCACCTTTGGGTCAATTCAACACACAATTTTGTGCTTTTGGACACTAAAAGCTGATTTGGCACTCCCAGTGCTGGCTTATATTGTGCGGGACAGGCAATGTGCAAAAGACTTGGTGTGGAAGAACGAACGAAAAGTTCTGCACGCCCGAAATGATGGGCGGTACCGCATTTGGCAGTCCCATCACCGATTTAAACTCCGACGCCTAGGGAATAGGTAGGGAACACAGCCATGGTCAGCGAGCCGCTTGCAAGACCATATGTTTGCTACTGCTTATTTCGGAGGCTATCGGCATGTCTATCATGCACTGCTAGTCGTTCCTTCATCTACTTTAAATGGTCGACCTACGACTTGACCTGGCCCTTTGAACCGCCCTGATTTGGGGGATCCTCTTCATAAATTGAGCACTGCAATTTGAAACACCGACGTCGCTGCTTGTGACTTACGCTGACTGGACTATCCAGCGATGTCTCTGTATCAAAGCCAGTGTGGGAACAGCGGAATGTTTCCAACCGACATACGTTCATGTGAACGATATAAATACAATACCGCGGGACGCACCATCTCTACTGACCATTCATACGAACCAACACGACGTATCGGGCTCTGACCTCATCTTATGACAGTCAAGGTCTTAGAATGACCGCAGCATTGTCTTGACGACAAGGTCGATGCGACGACGTCAAGCACTTAGCTACTTACCTAGGATCCGCAACCCCGCTGGATATCGGGAAGCATTGGTATGGCGCGTCCTGCTTCACGTGTTGACTTTCGTAGTCACGGTATCCACGGCAGGTTGGCTTGGACCGTAACCCATTGTCCTCTTTTTCTCGCCCTGCGTCGCTGTTGTCGTTCCTTTCCTCGCAGAAAACCTTGAGACACAGACCAAAGATGTGTATTATTTACGGATCTTGCAGCTCTACTACAGGCTACGCTATCTTTCCCTGATGCTGTGCACCAGCCAAAAAAATGAATGCTTTGTTGCGCCTCTTGGCTGTCATCTGTACTGATCCCGCGTAACTTTCATTGTGCTTGGACATTGTAAGCAAAATTATCCTCCATTGTGTGTAGGACAGACGTTCTAATTCACAACTTTGCCACACGCCTATTATAACTGCTCATGCCCCAAGCACACGGAACCGTTCCTATAAATATGGTCCCCGTACGATAGCGTTTCTCTCCCACCACACATGCTCGAAGAACACACCCCAAACTGACCAACAGGTGGCTGACCAAAACTATCTCATCATGCCCCTTATTCGTAACATGTCGTTCGTGTATACCCCGGCGACGAGTTCTTGGCCGTCGGCTGGGCCCTACTCACTCCTGCGCGCTCACCACCCGTTCACCACGGTCGATAACGGACTAATGGCTCCCGGCGAAGGACTCAATGCTGACTTCTGGGGTCCTAGTCGATCCGTGACAGGTCTAGACGCCCTATTCGTGTGGGACGGTGACTTTCAAGCCGACCGCTATCCAGTTGGACCGACTGTCGACACTAGAGATATTTTTCCTACAGAGGTAATGGATCTCGGGTCTCGGAGTGCCCGGCAGTCTAGTGGAGAGGTATCTCCCACCGGACAGGATGGCGATCCTGGTTTCTTCAACCCATCTCGCGATGAGAACACTCAGACTACGTTGAACATCCGCTCATGCGCCCTCATCTGTCCCTTGCCCAGCAGCACTCACCCTGAACATGGATGCAATCGAGTCCTTCTCCTCACTGACTTCTATGCGCATTTTGTACGAAATCACCTCAACCCATTTCACAAAGAGGGGGGGTGGCATTGCCCTCTCACGCTGACCACCGATCCCACGACGAATGAGACTCACAAATGCGAGAAACTTCTGAGGGTTGATCCTTCCGACCATCTGCCCAAACTCCGAAAGGAAAAGTTGAAAGGTGTCGTAACGCATATCTTCAGACATGGTAGCAAGACGCATGCGGTTCAGCCCGCGGGGTATAAGGTGAGGAGGGTGGACGATGGGACTTTGGTGAGGTTGGGTCCCAAGTGCCGAGTCGCTTGGGATCCATGATCTCTCGCTTTTCCCACTTCATGTATCTTTCGATTTTGTTTTTCGGATTTTGATCACGACATGCCGTTTAATCATGACCTACGAGTTATACATACACATCCACGCGTAATTAATTTTGGGCTTCGACCATCACGCCACAATCTCAGAGCTCTGTTCAAACGCGAACGAGGTCTCAACGCTTCTTCGAGTTGCCCTTGGTTACTTCAATAACCCCGTTTGAATTTCGAATGCCTATAGATCAGAAAATCAGCGAGAGAAGCGAATCAAATCTTGTCTGGAACAGCCGCTTATTGGCTAAGTGTTCTGTTATTTTAATTGCAAACATCGATGTTACAGTTGACATAGTGTATGTGACATGTATTTTGTACATCCCTGGAGATGCTTTTGAAAGTCCCCTTAAACAAGTTTGAGCCGTTCATGAACCCGTCGCCAAGGATCCCGGCTACTTCCCGTCAACAGCGCCCCCGTAGTCTTGCGCACCGGAACTCATTGCCACACGCCAATGTGGTTGCTTTGTACTTCCTAAACTATTTGAGGTCCCACTGCCCCCATCTCATGTTCATACACATCGACGGAAGGTGCCGGTAACATACTCTCAGACCCCTAGTGATGCGAATTCCACGGGTTTTGCAAATTTCCAGAATTTCTTTGCTGAAAGTTTACCTAAAGTCTCAAAAATACTCAGATCAACAGGGAGGGATATTTTATCCAATCTGCAAGATCCTTTTATCGTCTTTCGCATCTATTCTATCCCCTTATTCGATTAGTATATGCAGGAATGTGCAAAAATATTGGTGGATATTTGCCCTAACATCCTGGCCGTTGCGCAGATCTCTCCAAACTAGGGGAAATCGACAGTTTCCTTCTCGGCATCGTTTCGAAGCTGCAGCATATTAGTAAGAACTATATCATCCTTTGTGCATCCTCAAGTGATTTGCCGATGTTCTGTCCAGGAGCCATCACCGAAACCATCACTGAGGATTGATAGTCGTATGACATGTCTCCTGTACATCTCTTTTCGGACGCTTTCGAACGGCGCAAACTCCCCCGAAATGAGACTTAACAAAGGCATCAACCACTGGAACGACGCCGAGCAGCCCATGAAACGATTACCAAGAGCATCGGCTAACGCCCGGCAACGCCTTGGGCGCTTGAGCGCCCGCGCCAATGGGTTTATATTAGTGTACTTACCCGAACGGGTCAGTAGCTCCCGTCAGCATTGCAGGTATCTAATTATAGAGGCAAGGTATAAAAACTAGGAAATGCGGAAGTCGAAACAGTAGTGCTCGGTCACCACCCGAATTCTCTCCCTCCCATTGAACTAAGGGCCGGTCCCAGTTGTTCATAGGCCTCTACCAAATCTACATCCTCACACGCACGGTCGTTCCCTCCTCGCAGCTCATCCATTCCTCCATCCCTTTTATCCTACTCCCCTCCTCTTTACAATGGTTGCCATCCGACTTCTCCCATTCGCTACCGCTGTCTTTCTCAGTGTGCTGCACACAGCACTCGTTACCGCTCGTCCTCTCCACAGAGAGGTATGTTTTCGACGTCCAAAGAGCCCCCTCGAGGTTGCTAACCACTCCGTTCAGGGTCTGAGTCTTCGTTCGTTCGGTTCTGAAGCCTACGATGACGTTGCACTCGCTCTTCGTGAGCCATTCGAAGAGGTGAGTCCACAATCTTCTACATTTGACCTATTCACCTAACGTATACTCATTCATAATGCTTTTGTATCTTTGAACCTCCAGGATTTGCTTGAGGAGAATTTCGAGAGAGAGCCAATAATCCTCTCCGAAGCTGAGGTTCGATTGAACTTTCCTCCTCCTNCCCCCTCCTGTCCCAGGAACCCCTGCAACCAACAAGCCGCTTCCTGCGAGGCCTCCTCCTGTCCCTGGGAAGCCGGCGAACAACAAGCCTCTCCCTGCGAAGCCGAATGGGAAGAGGAGCTTTGATGAGGTACGTCTCAAGGTTGCATCACCAGCTCTCTCATCCCAACTCGTTCTTCATAATATACTGACTGAGAGACCAACTTGACTACTTGAAACAGGATGATTTTGTGGACCTYGTTCAGCGCATAGTCCTCTCTGAAGCTGAGATGCGATTGAACTTCCCTCCTCCCCCTCCTCCTGTCCCAGGAACCCCTGCGACCAACAAGCCGCTCCCTGCGAGGCCCCCTCCTGTCCCTGGCAAGCCCGCGAACAACAAGCCTCTCCCCGCCAAGCCGAATGGTAAGAGGAGCTTTGATGAGGTACGATACAGCTGGTTTTGAGCTGCGAATCTATTGAGACTGACTCTCTTGCCTTGATAGGATGAATTCGAGAGGAGAGCTATCTTGGACGAGGTGAGTATCAGCACAGTGTATCTCAGATAATAGATTTTTTCATAGCTGACTATCAATTCTATCCAGATCGTCGAGGAGCTCTTACGCCGCGATTATTTCGTTGATATGGATTTGGATTAAATAGCTGTGTCTGCGACTGCGATGCATNAAAACGATATAGATAGACGTACGAGGGAGATACATAATAGCTGGATTCCCCAAATAAAAGCTACATTGCATCTCTGTCTTCCTCCTGTCGAGGTACTTCTTTGAGATGGGCCGGGGCATGGATGGAAAGATCCGTGTTGGAGGCAAGAGGCCAGAGTCAACATCGCCCAAGCGCCGCCAATTCTGATGCATATTGAATTTCAATCAATCAAGCCTCAATAACGACAAATTGCTTAGTGACGAGTAGCGGCGATGAATCAACAGTTGACCAAGTGGGTAAAATAAATTAAGTTGGAGTACCTAGTTGAAAAAGTACGGCGGAAACGAGGGTGGAAGTAATGGCTATGTACAATAATGTCAATAAAAAAGAGTAGGAGTAAGAATAGTGCTATTTAGACGGAAGTAGAATGTCGAGAAGGCAAAGAGGATAATGATAAGCGTGTAGGGGTGAATGTACGGACAGGTGAGAGGGGTAAACTAAAAAGAATAGAGCACTGCGGATGAAGAATACATGGGTGATGATCACTATCATCAAAAAAGGGGGAGCGATCGAATGGGGATTCGATAAAGGGAGAAACCCTTCGTGAGGGTGATGGAGGGAGGGAGAAACGACCAACGACAGCCTCCAAGAAATTACACAGGGAGGCGAGGGACACACCTAGACACGCCTCGCCTCCGGACCAGGATGCTCAATCGCAACGGAGATCCTCTGACCCTCGATTCCGAAGGGATGACTCGTAGTGTCCCGCTCGACCACAATCTTGACGGTCCCATTGCACTCGCCCCTCTCGCCATTGGTCTCTGCCTTTTGCCTTTGCCTCTGCCACTGGAGCGCCTCGTAAGCACCCTTGGGCTGGAACATAGGATCAAAGGTGCTGCAAGCACATTCGAAGGTGGCGTTGTACATGGAGTCGTCTTTCGTTTTCTGCCTAGAGATCGGCGCGTGCCGACTGTGTTGAATAGATTCGTCAGCATAGTTAATAGGAATATGCAATAGGAATAGGAGCGGGGACAGGAAGGGGGAGACGTACTCGAATGGGACCCTAGCAATCTTCCAACTATCGAGGATGACTATGTCCAGCCTCTTCTTTTGGTCAATCTCAGGCGTCGGGATGATAGTATGAAAACCGTGGAGATGAATCTTCCTGGAGGCATTGTACTTGCTTCGAATACCGCCGTAAAGCGCAGTGGCAGTATGATATTCCCTACTCAGCTTCCGGTCCTGGCGCGAAGACGGAAAGCGATGAGCCTAGGACGGACACAGACGCACCGTGGCAGCCTGAGGAGGAGACGTGATACCCGTTTACGCGCCTGATGCTTCACATATCGCTTCATAATCATCGTAGCCAGCTCCTTCTCCATCCCTCCCAAACCCCGCAAAGGAACCGGCACCTTGGACTTGGCTTTAGCCTTGGTCGTCTTTGGCTTCCTGGGAATGTTAGCACCGGCACCTGACAACTCCTTCCTCTCTCCACCACCAATCGCGTCATCACTGCCTACGAAAGACTGAGCCGGCTTCGTGAAGGTAGCATTTTCGTCCCCGGACTCGTCAGCCAAGGTCCCAGCAAAGGCGAGCTGGAGCTGAATTTTTCGCCGCTTCCTCTCGTCTTCCTTGGCTTGAATGATTTGGCTACACTTGCGGCAGTTGACGTATCGGCCAGACACATTCTTTTCTCCGCAGGTCCTGCAGTTCTTCACGAAAGAACGCCAATCGAAACCTAGTATTTCAAGGTCGCTGCCGATACCCAATTCGCTAGACATCGGGTTGAACCTTGTAGCATCCTTTCGTGAGAGATACGAGCTCAAGAAAAGAAAAGGAAACTTACTCCAGTAATACGCGCGTTTTCACCTGCGAAACGAGGAGAGGATCAAGAGACGCGTCCAAGGTGGGTGTCGTTTGGTAGACGCGCGCATCATGTCATCCGAACAGGGGCACGTTGCTTGACGCTATTTGGCAGCGTCAAAGGCATTGCTGCCGACTCACAAAGCAAAGTACTTCAACTTTCAAAGATCACACCTTGAAGCTTGAGAATCTAACTTGTCGATAACCTCAGTAGGGAACACAACTACTGCATATTATCATCAATCAGTACATCGATCTGCGTTATACAGTCGCAATCGGATAGCGTGTATAGAGCGACAGACTACTATCTAATCCAAATCCATGTCATCGTAGTACCCACGGTGAAGGAGGTCCTCCATGATCTAGGCATATAAGTGAGTATTTTATCGTTTAAACTGGGCAAGTATGCTACTCACCTTGTCCTCGATGGTTCGAATGGCCAGTTCCTCAATCTATCAAAGTGAGATGGTTAGTTCTTGGGCAACATGCGCGAAAAATGTCTTTGCCGTACCTCGTCAAAGCTGCGCTTCCGCGGGTGACGAAGACGTATATATGCTGAAGTGTCCGCGACATGGTGAATAGCTTGGGAAAGCAGACGGCTCTTAACCGTGGGGCGCATCGGACGGGGTACGGCCGGGGGGGGGTCGGGGGACAACAGGTCGAGGCCGAGGAGGAAGAGGTTGGGAAGCTGGACGGCGATTGACCTTGGGGGGCATCGGACGGGGTTCTGCCGAGCGGGGTCGGTCAGGACGTCCCTGCGGCATGCGTTCGACAAGATCGAGCAGCTCATCCTACATATTTCATCAAGGATGCCAGGTCGTTCAGTTAGTTCTTGTGCAGATTCCGCGAAATTTGCTTTGGCATACCTCGTCAAGGCTGCGCCTTCCCCTTGGTGGGGCCAAAGGTCGGCCAATCACCCCCGGGTTCCCCACCCAAGGTGGCAAGTTGGCCGGGCTAGGAGGCCTACCAGTCCCCGGTCTTACAGGTGGAGGTTTATTAATGCCAGGTAGCCTATTGATCAAATCAAGTAGACCCTTAGCCTGTGGCGTGCGTTGGACAAGGTCGAGCAGTTCGTCCTACGTATTTAAAACAGAGTGTCAAGTTGTTCAATTAGTTAGACAAATCGGCGGAAGTAACCAAAAACGAGTGTTTGTGCCCACTCACCTCTTCGGATGGCTCACGAAGCGTTAATGTAGACGCATCGTCGTTGGCCACAGACACTGAGCGAAGGGACAAGTCCTGAATATCCTAGCGTGGTTAACGGTGATGTCAAGGAATTCGGTATGTCATAAAGCAGACCTCATTTTTGACAGGGAAAGCGAGAGTAAGTCTTGCGTGCAAGCTGAGAACGACAGCGACAGCAATTGGGAGGAGTCGGGCGGCAATCATTGTAAGCACAACGAGGGCGGGTTGCAAGGATTAAAGTGTAAAGAGCGAGTATATGGCAGAAGACTTTGAACAACTGGGACCAGCCCTTCGTTCAGTAGGAGAAGTAGAGAAGATTCAGTGGTAAGTGGCCAAGCACTGGGGCTTCTATCTCCACCCTGTTCACNTTTTTATGTAGAATACCTTTCTGATTATCAGTGGCCGTATATCTCTTTGTTTGATTTTTTTTTTCCGTGAAAATGGGAATTCTGTATTGGTGGTCAGGACCCTCAACAAGCTTATTGATCTCCCTCATACCCTTCGGCAACGTTCTATCAGAGTGACTTGACAATTCCGGCGCTCGTTTTGGCAGGACGCCCGGAGATCGAACAATGATTTGTTCAAAGCGTCACGGAATGAATTAGTGACTAACAAAAAAGATGGATTGCACATAGCTATAGATCGCCATGGGAATGTTTGTGCTATGAGTTGCCGTCAAATGGCCCGTTGCCTCGAGCAATAATGATCAACTATTCCTTGGATGACGGCAAAGCGATCAATGTATGTAAAACATATTCAGTTCAACTAGTGTTGCCGTGAAGTCAAGGTGCTTCACAGCCCCCTTGACTTCACCGTGATGGGAGTGATATCAAGGAGAAATCGGTGCTGATGAAGTGTGATGAAGCGGCGGATGCCAAATCATGGGAAAGTGCCGTATATGGCAGCCACCGAGCACAGCCCGTACGGACACGAGTTAGGCGCGCGTCTTGAAAATAGGCGCGGTGAGTTGAGAACGAGTTCGAAGTGTGGCTAGAGCAAATAGTTCGCAATACATGAGCCCTAAATGCAGGCAATGCAATGCTGTGTACTGCAGAGCATTCCAGCTCCAAGGAATGCGATGCTAGCCCCTGAAATTCACCGTGTTTCGAGCAATTTGAAATTTCTGAGATAGGTTGTCTGCGGGGCATAGAGAGCAAAAACGTGTAAAAGGGAGAGGTAGAACGACTCTTAGAACTCCAAAAGCTTGTTTTGTTTTATCTCTCCTTACTTCAGCTCAATGCCCAGCAACGAGAACCCAGATCCTCCACTGCCCGATGCACAGTACCAATGGAACAAGGGCTATGGCCTCTCCCAGCCTCAGAGCCAAGGAAGCGTCCCAGTATCTTATTCTACCCACCCACAAACCCCTACTTATCACCATGGACCTTACCACAACACATACCCTGTCCATCCAAGTCCATACATCGCCCAGCAATATCAATTCCACCCCGCTTTTCCTTACAACCCTCCTAGCCACCTTCCCTTAGCATCACGACCATTACTCCCCAGCTCCTCCCTGAACACTGGAGCTCCTGCAAGTAGTACTGTGACGGCAAATGACACCTCGTCAGCCCAGTCTGACCGGTCAAAAGCGACAAGTAAGAAAAGGAAGAAGAAAGGAAGTGAAAGAAAGGGTCCAGAACGTTCAACAAAGCGAAAAAAAGGCTCGGGAACAGCAACTTCAACTGAAAACAATGAAAATGTTCCGCCTACTCCTATCCCTTCAGCGTCCTGTGGTGTGGGCCCTTGTGAAGAACCAGCCACAGTGGATTCTGATCCCCAAATCAGTAGCTGTGAGTACGCTTAACCTGTTGCAGCTCAGCAGCTAATTAATGTGTATCTATTGATTTACCAGCTCCCCTGTGCTCAGGAACTGGAAAAAGCATTGCAACGGACGTCTGGTACTTTATGCGCCCACTCCAGAGTCATGAGAAGCCAGCAGTAATGCCGAATTCAGATGCGCCTCGCTTGAAGTCCAATCCAGGTGTCCCTGTTGTTGGTTGCCGGATATGCGAGTGAGTGAGACTTGTTGAGCGTAGCATTCCATCTTACCATCGCTTCAACGTCAGAGGACCAAACCCAGATGACTGGAAAACATGGAATCACCTGAATGGGATGACCAGCACATACCGGAACCATCTTCTGAAGGAGCACTTTGGCGTGTATTCAACTGCAGTCCTTAGTAAAGAGCTAAAAGGCCATCAAGGCCTGGCTGCCCGCCTTGGTGAGAAGCTCCCTACGTCGAGTGAAGCGCCTAATGAGAAGATTCCATACTCAAAAGAGCGATTCTACTACTTACTGATGAAGTAGATCGTCGCAAATGACCAGGTATTGCTAATTTCATTGGTTTTAAGTTTTAATTGGCTTACGTATTGTCCAGTCTATCAATGTGATTGAATGCGACGAATTTCGTGAGCTGCTAGTCTTTCTCGGGGACGGAAAGCTTGAAGATAAAGATATACCACATCGCACAAAGCTCGCAAGCATGATTCTCGACGAACATGCAAAGCAAATCCAGCAAACAAAGGTAGCACTGCTTGCTAGCAGTGGTCGAATCTCGTTTACCATCGACCTGTGGACTGACCCAAACCTCAACCCTTTCATGGCGGTAACGGCACACTGGTGTGCCAACGATGTCCGTGGAAATGCTAGCTACTTTTCTGGCTTGATAGCCTTCCACCACACACCTGGGAGTCATTCTGGAGAACAGCTTTGCAGCCATTTTTTGAAGATCGTTGACGACTATGGCATAGCACATAGGGTATGCATGCTACACTTTCAAAACTTGGCAGTCAGGCTGAAATTTCATTCATAGATTGGACTTATCACTTTGGACAACGCTTCAAACAATAATACCTTCATGGAAGCATTGGAACGAGATCTTCATCGCCGGAATCTCGGATTTAGCGACGATGGAAACAGAATTCGGTCAGTCTTATGCTCATTAACTCAAATCCCGACTGATCCTTTTACAGCTGCTTCCCCCATGTTATAAACCTTGCATCTGGGGCAGTTATTACTGCGCTGAAAGCGGCAGCGGCTGACTTCGACAACTTCTTCACTCCAGAGCGCCTAGCAGAGCTCAAAGCTCTTCCCAATTGGCCCATTTACAGGGAAGCCTTGAAACGAGACATCATTGGCCTACCTCGATCATTTATCTCATCCTGTCGTACTTCATCTCAGCGACGCCAGGCGTTTCAAGACATAATCACTGAAGGGAACTTGAAGGGGTTTTGGATTGGGAAGGTAGCTATGCCTCGTGAGAATGACGATCCAAACAAGCTGCGTAATCTCCAACTTCTAAGAGACTGTGAAACCCGCTGGTCATCAACCGTTCAAATGATAGGCCGCTATCTCTATCTCCTTCCGGTGTGTACACATTCAAATTAAACATGGGATTACATTGACACAATTGTACAGGCCATCAAGGTCTTTATTCAAAGAGATATCGAGCACTTCAGTGATTTTGCGATGACTGAAGCTGAAATCAAAGTTCTGACCGACGTACACCAAGTACTCGAGGTTGCTCACAAAGCCCAAGAACTCCTTTCAGCTGAGAAGACACCAACACTTTCAATTGCTTTCCCAGCATACGAAATTGTTGTTGAGAAGTGGAAGGCGCTTCGGGAGACTATCCCTGAGCTCTCGTTTGCGATCGACGCGGGAATCCAAAAAATTGAGGAGTACATGGGTGAAGGACGAAAATCACGTATTTATGCACATGCGATGGGTGTGTTTACACGCTCTCGAACGCTCTCAAATGTATCCTCACCAATAGTTCCAGTTCTCAACCATTCAATCAAGTTTAGCTGGTTCAAAGAAGACCAACACAGCTTTGGAAGGCGCGGAGTGACTGAACGAGAATGGATCAAAGAATCAGTGAGTCGGAGCGGAGTTACACAAACTTGTGCTGTTTTTCTAATTACATGTCGGAAATTCAGATGCTCAAGTTCCAAAAGGCTCGTCGCGGGAAGGCCTCATCAAGTCCGACACTTCATAGATGTGCTACGACNGGTTCAGATGCTGCATTCTCATCGTTGACATCTGGGTTTATAGGCTTACAGAATTTGGATACAACAATCCGTAGGTCGGCCACGCAGCCACTGATACCGACAGCAACAACGTCCGGATCTCGCGAGTTGACTGAAGCAGAAAAAATGGAGGAAGCGGCGCGGCAAACTGAAGAAGATATTAAGATCGTTGATCTGGAGCTCTCGCGATGGGAAGCAGCTCCGCTTGTTCCAATGGCCGATGCCAAGAACCTTGTTAGCTTCTGGAATGTGAGTTGACCTTTACTTTCTTAACCTACCGGTTCTAACTCATTTAAATATGTCTTACAGCTCAGTAAATACGAGTTCCCCCTTCTCTATCGCATATCAATGGACATTCTACCGGCCCAAGCTTCCGCCGTCTGTTGTGAGAGGGTTTTCTCATCAAGCAAAGAGACGTGCACTCTCCGCCGAGCCCGCCTCCAACCTAACATGCTCGAAGCTCTTCAAATGCTCAAGTATTCGTTTAGGCAGGCCAGGCTCTCGTTCACGGACAATATACTTACAAAAGAAGATGATTATGTTATCGATGGTCTCCCTACAGAAGAGGAACTTGACAAACTTCTCAGCCAAGGCAATTACGAGGAGATTGAAAAGATATATCAAGCCTCAAATTGGGTGATCACCTTTGCTAACCAACTTGACCGTGACGAGTCTACATAGTAGGGTTGTCTGTAACTCTGTACCAATGTCTATTTTTTATTTATCTTTCCACTGGGCACACACCTTTCTTTTCGTTAACGGTTCTACCACTCGACGCAGGTACTCAGGAGTCAGAGCAGAGCCTCACCGGCACGTCTGATGGGTCCTGCGTTCCAATTGGCTGAGCAACACACGCCTTGATAGGCCTTGATGGCGTCGTCAGTGAAGTGGGACTCCATTTTGATGAAGTGACACTTCACTTCACTTCACTTCACTTCGCGGCAACACTAAGTTCAACCCTACACGCACTGCACCCTCGACCTCTCATCCGAAATATTGGGTCGGGCACGAGACTCGTTCCCGGAGACTTTAACGTAATACTCTGCAGCGCCAGACTTGCTACTATACACAACCTGAAGCTCGAGATTTCAAGTTTGCCGTGAGGGAAAGGGATACTTCAATGGGCCTTGAGTCGTGAATAGGCGCGTCCACAGCCACAATTTCCAGGTAATTTCGAGCTGATCTCGTGAACCGAACTCGGGAGTAGGTTGAAATCATTTTCGTTTCGCTTAACTTCACATCCGGGATTTTTGACACCGAATGATGTTGTACGTATGAT